>JAOANR010000012.1:36904401-37057917 GCA_030278955.1 Hygrophila difformis | reverse complement strand
GATTAGCCATTTTCCACTTAATTAAGTTTAATTAAGATAGGGCCTCCTATCCAACCTCCAAATGGCCGATCCAAGCTATCTTAATTAAGTTTAATTACCTTAAACAACTAGCACACTTGGATCGGCCGTTTTTGCTTGGATGGGTCTCCAAGTACACACAATCCGGATATAAAAGTTAACTTTTTAGAGGTAGGGGTGGAAAAGAAGTTTGCAAATAGGGCACAGTAGTTTGCCCCCTAATAAATAACCCCAGTTGACATTGACTCGAAATCCCAGGGGATTAAGGTTGAAACATCAAAAGGAATTTTTGTCAACCACTGTAATCTATTTTTATGAAATGGCTTTTAAATAAATTTTTGGTAGTTAATTTCTTTTCAATACCGAAATTATTTTCTATTGGAGAGTCAATCATCTTGTGTAGATTGTTGAAGCTGAAAACAATGTGCTGTCAACTGTGAATGAAAATGTGGTCTCAAGTGGCAAGGTTATGAATTTAGATAGGACTACAATTGTGAACTTTAATTTAATAATAATGAAATGCAAAATCTGCATGTGTTGGGCTGTGAGCCTGTCCCTCTCTTGTTATGAATTTCAGACATCTTTTGACCTGTCTTATGTGTACGAATTCGCAAATCGATTTAAGGGTGTGAGCGTGAGTTGTGACAATTCAAAAGTAGGCATAGGATGGTTTATTGAAAACGAGGGACCTGCGATGTTGGCCTTGCCAAGCTGTTGGTGGGGCTTCCTCATATGCTCCCTTTCGTCATGTATCTCTTGTCCATTAGTATGTAGTATTATGATTGGAAAATGTGTACTACATTATTTCGAGGTGGTTGTCCTCTTCCATATAGTAGTGGTACTATATGCTTGTGTCTTTTTATTTTTATTTATATGTATTCTCTTTATAGACTACTTCGTCATAACATAAGTAGGGTGGAAATAGGCTAGGCCTTGGCTTGAACGGCCTAGGCCTGCGTCGAATTTTTAAGGCCCGAACCTGGCCTATTACCTTTGATAGGCCTACCTTATAGGCCTAAGCCTGGCCTCTTTATTTAAATAGGCCGGTTTTTAAGCCTTTTAAAAGTCTGATTAAGCCTATTTAAAATTAAGTTAAAATTTTTTTATATATGTTCGGATGTAATCATAACATTTGAAGACATGAATTTGTGCACTTGGGAAAGTTGTTATCTACAAGTCTACAAGTATTATATGCGAGAAAAAACTTATAAATATTTTAAGAACACACTAATAATAATAAATTAATAATACTTCTACATAAATAATTACTTCTACAAAAAATAATATAATACTACACATTCCTATGTAGTAAACATAAACATACTAATAATAATGATAGATAGGCCGGCCTGGTAGGCCTAAGGCTATCTTTATCCATGACCACCCCAACCACCCAACCATCCAACCATCTCATTATTTAATTAATTTCTCTCTCTTCCAACTCATCAATATCCATCTCAACCCAATCACCCCAATTTTACATATTTTATCAATAACCACCCAACCATCCAACCACAATATTATATATAATTATTTTAATTTATAAAATTTTAAATTATGTTGAAATAAAAAAAAATAATGTATCAAAAATATAAAATATTTTTATTTTATTTATAAAGAATAAAAAATCTAAAGTTTTAATATATTTTTTATTTATTTTTATTTTATATAAATTTTTAAATGGGTTATATATATTAAAATTAATATATTATGTACTTAACAAAAATATAGCAAGAGTGGTCTCTATTTGTAGAGAATGAAAAATTATAAAATTTGGTATATTTTTTATTTATTTTTATTTTAAAATATAAAAGATATAATAATTTTAATTTTTATTGTTCAAAATTTTAGTTGACCAATAGGAATGAGACAAATGTCTCAATTCTATTGGCCAAAAGGTGGGAAACCATGGGGTTGCATTTTTCATTTGGTCGAACTTTGGTTGGTCTCCTTATCCAATTTTCTCTTTTTTTTTTAAATTAGTTGATGAGGTGGAGGTTGATCCCCATGAGACCAAGATCATGGATGGAGGAGGTCTAATAGGCTGTTTACAAAGCCTGGTCTTGGCCTATTTAGCTAAATAGGCTTTCGAAATAGCCTGAGCCCGGCCTGTTTATAAAAAAGGCCTGGCCTGGCCTTCGATAGGCTAGGCCGTAGGCCCCTGTCGGGTAGCCTGACCTATTCCCACCCCTAAACATAAGTACTCCCTCCTTATTGAAAAAATTTTAACATTCCATATTTTCACGCAATCCATTATACATTTTTAAAGAGTAATATCTCAAATTTTATAAAATAAAAAATTATAAAACTTTAATATTATTAGACAAATCTAATAAGATCTCACTTGACTATGTTTTATATCTTATATAACTGTGTGAAAAAATCGAATCAAAATTACTTAATGAATAGTATTTACTATGCAAACGTTAACATTATTCGAAGGAAGTATATTAATATTACAAATATGGACACAAGTAAGTGGCTTATGAGAAGTGACACAAAGCCTGTTTGGATATGCCTTTTTCAAAGTAGTATTACGTTTGCAAAATACTAAAATAATTAAATAATCTTGTTTGGCTTGCACTTTTTACAAACACAATTATCTGTGTTAACGCAATAATCAAAGAATTAGTTTTAAACTCAAGTCCAAATTAAATGGCTATTTAAACTCGTATTCAGAGGAATTCCAGGTCTCATCTAAATTTTCATTTTCATTACATTAATTAATTTTTCTAACAAAACTGGCATAAAATAAAAAATGGATTACGAAAGTATCAGAATAATTTTTTTTTTCTTAACAGGCTAGGGAAAGTAATGGTGGGAGCTCATGCCACACAATTACAAAGGGACAAGAGGGAGGGATAGGGGGCTGGGTGGAGAATCGAACCCCCAACTTAAACATTGAGAGTCAGGAGACTTGACCTGCTAAATCCTCATCCCCACAATTTTTATTTTCTTTAAATTTAAATAATCAATTTATAATTAAAATGTTTGATAAATTAGCTATTTATAATTAATGGTCCATAAGTAAACAAAGAGAGTAGAAGAAAATTGTGGAATTTTGAATTGGATTGAAGGGGGAGAATAATACAACATATTTTTATATATACACACGATGCTAAATATAAACACTAAAAATGTGTTTCCACAAATGCAATTTTAAGTAACTTCATTCATCAATCCTAAACAGTTCAACACTTTTTTTTAAACATTAACACCTATATGTCGGCAAAGGTGTGTGAGAGCCCAAGCCACACCGTTAAATACTTTTAGTACAACATTCTCCAAAATTTGTCTATTCAATTAGATTAGTTCAAACTCCTTCCTTGGGTCCAATAAGGTGCAATGCCTCTTGTGAGTCAGACATACACGATGCAGTCACCACTCTGAGTCGATTTAGTTCAAGCATACCCTGCCAAATGGCATGGAGCTTTTCCAATGAAACTAGAAAAACTACCAAACCATTGTCCATTCCAAAAAGAGATAACTCCACCAAAGCCTACAAGTTCCGGATTCATGAGGGAACTCCCATCAACATGGAGAATTAATGATCCCAACCAAATTTCATCGATTCCAATTTACAAGTCTAAGTGCAATCTGACGAGGGTGGGCTGTTGTATACCCTATCAAACGAAGCACCCAAGAAACGAGCAGATTGAACCGCAGTACACTATCACCTCTAATGCTTGATGTGTTCCGACCCCTCCAAACCGTCCAAAATAGCACCCAATACATGTTGGGTCCACAGATCCAGCAAGATATATTCTTTATGCAGAGGTTCAGTAGAGTGAGTTCAATCTAACACAGTGAACACAATGATTAACAAAACTAAAGTAAACCAGTAATCATGCACAGCGGAATAAAGAACAAATAATCAACAAGCATAAAGAATAAATGAGACACAAGAAGTTTTTGACCCAGTTCGGCCTTCGGCCTACGTCTGGGGGATACCAATCCAGGATGATATTTTACTATGTGTTTCAACTATGGTTTACAACCACACACATGAGCAAAATATGAAAGATGCCTTCACTCCGAACTCCAAGTGGACAGTTGTAATGACAAAAAACCTCCAGCCTTTGGTGTAGAAAATTCCCTTCTACTTCAACTTCCAAAGCTTCCCTGCTTTGAGTTCCCCTTGAAGAAACCTGTGAAGCACTCCCTCCAATTTGAGAAGATATGATCTTTGAAGAGTGGTCTTCTGATAAAGCCTTGGACTTTCCCTTTTAAGTGTATTACCAGATCACTTAAAGGGTTCTGAACACCATCCTTACTGAGACGTGTCCAAGGCACTTCAATTTAGCAGCAACAAATCGATATCTTTGAACAAGAGGCTTCCAATCGAAGATCTTTCAACTCAAGATGAACACTTGGAGCTTGAGAGAGTTTTTCTGTATGCTAGATAGTTGATAAAATGAATCTCTGTCTTCAACTCTTATGAAAAACTCTTTTAAACAAAAATCCCAGCAAACAGATTTCAAAAAGAGAAATTTGAAAATGAGTTATCAGGGATTTTCTTGGTTGAGTGTAACAACTATATTTCTGATTTGACAGGAGTTCCCTGCAAGAAAAAGTTAGTCTATATCCTCCCTTATCAGAAAAGAGCCATTGAGAACATTGCCATCGGATCTCTGCAAAACTCTCCGTATTTCAAACTTTGAGCACACTGCAGCAGAGGTGGTTCCATCGAGCAGGTTGATCATCGGTTTTGAACTTCTGTCAAAACACACGACTCAACAATATCCCCCTTTTTGACAGGAAGTGAGCCAGCATACAAATACAACCGATGATGAACTAAACAAGAATACAGGAAATATAAATGCATCCCATTTACCCAACCACCGTTTATATTTCCCAAAATGAATAAGCTCTTTACAAAATATGACTATGTCAACATAGAGCTTGTACATACAACAGGTCTTCTAGAAAGGGCATCTCTGGCAAGGGTGTGACAAGCTTCATCTTTGTGACCATAGTTGTGACAATACTCACATTCCAAGGGTATGAGAGGTGGAAGTGTGCATCTGGTCCTCCTCCTTGGTTCTCTAGCTTGTTTAATGATCTCTTTATTACTCCTCATTGGAAGTTCATCAGTAAGGTATCCATCTTTGACAAACTGCCTTTGATTCGAACTGGAGCTCCCTCGATCATAGCCAATACCAAGTCTGTCACCGTGAGAGTTTCTAGCAGAAATTATTTCATCAAGAGTTCCTTTGCCTTTGTTGAGCTTGCCGATCAATTCTTCATCACTGGTTACTTTGGCATTCAACACTTGAACCTGTTCAGTGAGTGCGGTCACCTGTTCCTCGAGTTCAGTCTTCTGATTGAACATGACAGTGACCTGCTCTGTAAGTCCTTCATTAGCAACTGCGAGCTCATGAACCTCTTTATCAAGTTCGTCTCTTTTGTTGGACAACTCCACTGAACTTGGCTCCAAGATGTGTACAAGATTGCTCAACTTATCTCTTTCATTGCAGGCATCTGTTAACTCTTCCCTTTGAGCAAAATATTTCACTTTGAGATCCTTGAATTCTTCTTCCTTATCTTCCAACTTGGTATATGTCTCATTATATTGATCACTGAGTGCTTCGAAACTCTCGTCTCCTTTCCTGTCAGAATTAGAAGAAGAACCATTTTGACAATTTACATAAGTGATATAAATAGGAAGGTTACCAATGTTGTCCGATTCAGAATCTGACTCAGAATCTGAGTCCCAAGTGTTAAATGCAACTTCATATCCATCTTCACTGTCACTTGACCTGGAACACTCATCATCACTGGGGCCACGTGGATCATCAAAATCTTTGGATTGTTTCTTTTCATTTCTATCACTCTTCCTCCTTTCTGGTCTATTCATTGAAGAGCATTATCCATTCTTCTTCACATATTTTTTGAACCTCTTATGGCAATGCGTTTTGAGAGCTTGACCAAGTCCTCATTAGCATTATCATCTGAACTCGACTCTTCAGCAGAAGGTTCAATCTGAGATTTGGACTCCACCTTGAAAGCCACAGACTTCCCTTTAAATTTTTTGCAGTGGTCCATCTCCCATGACTGTAAGATCCCCATTAGTTCATCAATGGCTATGGTGGCATAGTTTTCTTGTAATTCAAGAACAGCAATTTTGGCATTGAATCTATCAGGGAGAGTACCTATAATTTTTCGAACTATCTCCTGGGAGGAGTAGGTCTTACCAAGCTGTTGAGCCTGGTTGGTTAGAGTACGGATTCTATTAAAATAACTATTGATAGACTCATGCCCATACATGACAAGTTTATGAAATTGTGCTTCAATTGAAATGATTTTAGAATTTCTAACAGGAGCCGGACCTTCATGAGTGTTTACCAGTATCTCCCATGCTTCATAAACAGTGGTGCAGGTAGAGATCAAGCTATATTGGTGCTCGGTCACTGCACTGAAGATAGCATGGAGTGCCTTGGAGTTCATATTACAGTTGATCCTATCCCCTGCAGTCCATTTCTTTTTGTCTTTAGGCTTGGCAACGCCATCAACAGTCCGAAGGGGGTTCATAGTTTGTGAGCACTGCATCCCAAGCCCTATCATCGACTGACATAAAAAAGGAGCACATCTTGTTCTTCGAGTAGGAAAAGTTTGTCCCATCGAGCAGTGGGGGCATGTTGAATGACCATCCTTGACTCATCTTGCTATTTGGATCTCTCTTGAAAGAGTGTGGCTCTGATACCACTTGCTGGGTGCACGGATCCAGCAAGATATATTCTTTATGCAGAGGTTCAATAGAGTGAGTTCAATCTAACAAAGTGAGCACAATGATTAACAAAACCAGAGTAAACCAGTAATCATGCACAGAGGAATAAAAAACAAATAATCAACAAGCATAAAGAATAAATAAGACACAAGAAGTTGTTGACCCAGTTCGGCCTTTGGCCTACGTCTGGGGGATACCAATCTAGGAGGATATTTTACTATGTGTTTCAACTATGGTTTACAACCACACACATGAGCAAAATATGAAAGATGCCTTCACTCCGAACTCCAAGTGGACAGTTGTAATGACCAAAAACCTCTAGCCTTTGGTGTAGAAAATTCCCTTCTACTTCAACTCCCAAAGCTTCCCTGCTTTGAGTTCCCCTTGATGAAACCTGTGAAGGACTCCCTCCAATTTGAGAAGATATGATCTTTGAAGAGTGGTCTTCTGATAAAGCCTTGGACTTTCCCTTTTAAGTGTATTACCAGATCACTTAAAGGGTTCTGAACACCATCCTTACTGAGACGTGTCCAAGGCACTTCGATTTAGCAGCAACAAATCGATATCTTTGAACAAGAGGCTGCCAATCGAAGATCTTTCAACTCAAGATGAACACTTGGAGCTTGAGAGAGTTTTTCTGTATGTTAGATAGTTGATAAAATGAATCTCTGTCTTCAACTCTTCTGAAAAACTCTTTTAGACAAAAATCCCAACAGACAGATTTCAAAAATAGACAAATTTGAAAAAGAGCTGTTGGGGATTTTCTCGGTTGAGTGTAACAGCTATATTTCTGATTTGACAGGAATTCCCTGCAAGAAAAAGTTAGTCTATATCATCCCTTATCAGAAAATAGCCATTGAGAAAATTGCCAGCTAGATCTCTACAAAACTCTCCATATTTCAAACTTTGAGCACACTGCAGCAGAGGTGGTTCCATCAAGTAGGTTCGATCATCGGTTTTGAACTTCTGTCAAAACACACGACTCAACAATACACACTGCTCCAATGACAACACAAATGGTAAAGAAAGCCATCCATCTAGGAGCAAGGGATGCCATTAGGAAGAGGAAGACCTCCGTTGCGCCTCCGGGCCTCAGCAGCCCACATACATGAAAAGAATAGGATCTTGAGTTTTGATAATTCTACAAGAAATTTCAAAATGTAGATTGCAATGTGTAAGTGTAATATTGCAAAAATAAACTCACAAATAACCTTCTTTTTTAAGCTTGTCCTTAATCCGACTTGATTTCAGGACAGATACATGAACAATCAAACTAGAATGCTCATGCCTTTGCCTACCAATTAAAAACCTATGTTTATTTGAACTATAACTGTTGAAATAAATGAGTAGGCTCGAGCTCAGCTTATCTCAGCTTGACTTGACTCGCCTTATAAAAACTCAAGCCTAGCTCGTTCATGTACGTAACGAGCGAGCTCGAGCTTAGTTTAATACTCGTAAAATAAGCGAGTTTGAGTACTCCTGACTGGTTTAAGCTCGTGGGAAAGATTATTAGTATTATTTTATTTTAATAATTTTCTAAATAATTTTTAAAAAGATATATTTGAAAAATCAAGCTCGACTCATTTATAATTAACTCAAATCGAACTCAAGCTTTATTTAAAATTCGTTCAAATATGGAGGGAGTTCGAACTTTACTCTTTAACCGAAATTGTACCGTAACTGTATTGTTGATTTTGGTTCTCTTCTGTTTGCAAGTTATACGCAGCCTTCTATCTTTTATTGTCAACAATCTTGTTGTACATGACATTTTTAATTTTATTATCATAAGATTGGTTATTCAGTCATACAATTTGATATTATTGCCAATTTACTTTTATATTATACCTTTGATTGTTTTGGTGAGTGTTTGGATAAGCTGCAATAAAAAAGATTGTCTGATTATTATAGTATTTTTAAATTGTAAATCAATTTAATCGCTACAAAATAGAATTGCAGTGATTATTTAGGTTTTGCAAACGCAATAATCAAATAATTTAATTCATATCACTTATCATAACACCCATTTAATAATGAAATTTTGTTTGGTTTCTAAAAAAGAAAAAAACTATATATACTTTTTTTTTCTTCTGCTGAACAACCTATACAAATTAGAAAATGAGTGGTGGAAGCCTACGTCACACAAATAACAAAGGAATAACGAAGATGGATAAGGAGCCAGATGCTTTGAACCTCCAACCTGAGATTGTTAGGAGATTTGACCATTGAGCTAAATTCCCAAAAAAAAAAAATTATTTCAATTCCTTTTCTTTTTTCTTTTTTTAATTTTTTCAGGAAAATTCTCAAAAGCACCTAAAAGGCAGGCAAAAGTTGGAAATTTTATAAAAGTGGGAAAACAATTAATTAATTATTTATGGATTATAAACTTCCCAGAATTATAGGATATATATGTAGTAATTATTTACTTCTCATTTAATTTTTTTCCTTTAATTAATTTATAAATAAATAAATTAGGAGTATTGTGTTTTTTCTTTTTTCCTCTTTATGGAGTCTCCCTTTTTTCATTTGCCAGCCTGCAAGCTTTTTCTTCATCATCCCAAAATATCTTCCTCTCTTTTGAAATTCCCTCTCTCCATGAATTTTGAAGAAACTGATAGAATTCAAGAGATCCCTTTTAAGGTATGTATTGATTGTTCCTGTGTTTTGGATCGCTTTTTCTTGTAATTCTGGTATGGATGGTTACGTTCATGATCTTGAATTGCAGGATTATTGGATGCATTTTGTGGTGTTGATCTGAAACGAGTTTTGTTTGATTACCCCTAAATTGTACTATTAATTAATTTGTCGAGCATTGATCTTGAAAACGCTTCGTATTTGTAAAAAGTAATGATCATTGCTTATATTGATTAATCGCTATTTGTCTTTTTTTCTTTCGAATTTTGATTTATTTTGTATGCCCGAGTATATAATCATGGTTTATTTTAACTTTTTTTTTTTTTTCTTCTTATTCATTCGTTTCGATTTAAAGATGGTTTTATCAAGAAATTTCTTCATGATGTCCTAATTTGGAGAATGCTGGAACATATGTTGGAGAAACTTTCGAAGGTTTTATCCACATAATGTCATATATTGAGTCATTTTTGTTTACGAAGGTTATGAAACTCCTGGAAATGTTTCCATCCAGAATTTTGGCGCGTATGATCGGTTTCAACAATATCGCTCGTAATGACCCAACAAAAGAATATTCCCTGTATTAGTTCTCTTGAAAGCATAAAATTCTCTTGAATTCGGTATATTTTCTTTTAGCATGGTTAGAGGTATTATTGTGTCCTGAAATAATACTGCAAAGGTGGAATTGGAGGATACAGTCCGTTTCGTGCTTTCTCTGTGTGCTTGTGGCTATTACATTGGTTATTGTTGACTTGTCATTGTTACACAATTCTGAATCCCAGTAAATTTTCAGTTGGGCAGCCAATATACCTTGAAATGTTGAACCTGCTTGTTGGAAACTTGGAGAAATGTACCATGTGGATTGCGCTGGAAGTTTACATCATTCAAACCTGAAACCTCTACCAGAAATAATGAATTATTTTGCAAGCTGATAAAGCATTTCCTTTGTGGTATTTGGTATCTGTAAAATTAAGTAATTGAAATCAGTTCTCATACCTAATGACGATGGGGCTGGTTAGCTCTGTCCTGACATAAGTGGTTTTACTTGTTTGGCTTTCAGATATATCACAATGGCATGCAAATATCCACGCTAGGTGCCTTGATTTTGGTTTCTTTGTCTACCATTGAATAAGAGAAAATCGAACTTATTGCCAGTCGAAACTAACTGTTCAAGTGTGCAAATTAGCTTGTCCATTCTTCCATCATACCATCTTATTTCTATCCAATTATTTTATGCATTTCTGTCTCTGTATTTCCCTAATCTTCTTAGTGGATACATTCGATCTGTAATGCAATTCTGCCCTTCTAACATTTGTGTAACATGTGATTGTAGGTTTGTGTAGGCAGTGAAATTTAAAGTCAGTCATTAGGAGTTTGGAAAATCCAATTTCCCATTTCAACATTTAGAAGGTTATTGTGCAATGTCTAGCTCGGCGAAAGTTCTGGAGCCTGCTTTTCAGGGGGCGGGTCAGAGGGTGTATCCTTTCATATGGAATCAGAACTTATTAACTGATGAAATAGCAATGTCTTTTAAGTTGTAAATGCACTTTTATTCTTATTTTGATTTTTGCAACTGTGCTGTTCTTGTTCTCATTGCACCTATTTTCCCAAGTGGACTTAACACTTTTACAGTGGTACTGACATCTGGAGGATAGAAAACTTCCAGCCAGTCCCCTTGCCAAAATCTGATTATGGTAAATTCTACTCCGGAGATTCATATATTGTTCTTCAGGTGCGCCGATCTGCCCTTTACCTTAGTCTCTAACATAATTTGTTAAAGTTTTTGGAGGTATCAGTTTATTTTTGAAAAAGTAGAGCAAATGGGTACTGGCATATTGTGTTTTGAACTTGATTGAACTACTTATTTCATGTAGACAACTTCTGTTAAAGGAGGCTCTTATCTATATGATATACACTTCTGGCTTGGAAAGGACACTAGCCAGGTAATTATCTGAATTCTGATTCGGATATGTTTGGGTCCTTTAGGATTTATTGTTGGTGTCTACTTTTATATCTGAATTTCTGCAAACTTTTGGTAGGATGAAGCTGGGACCGCTGCTATAAAAACTGTTGAACTTGATGCCATGCTTGGTGGACGTGCTGTTCAGTACAGAGAACTACAGGGACATGAGTCTGATAAATTCTTGTCGTATTTTAAGCCATGCATCATACCACTGGAAGGTGGTGTTGCTTCTGGATTTAAAACACCAGAAGAAGACGAATTTGAAACCCGGTTGTATACTTGCAAAGGGAAAAGAGTAGTAAAATTGAAGCAGGTCTGGATTTTTCTCAAATACGACACAAGTATTACAATATTTGTGAGCATTTAAATAATTTAAATTTAGTGAATCATCATATGTGGGTATTAAACTGTTCGTGCCCCCTTTCCATGAAGGTCCCTTTTACACGGTCCTCGCTGAATCATGATGATGTCTTTATTCTTGACACTAAAACAAAAATCTACCAATTTAATGGAGCAAACTCCAATATTCAAGAACGAGCCAAAGCATTGGAAGTGATTCAGTTTTTGAAGGAAAAGTATCATGATGGGACATGTGATGTTGCCATTGTTGGTGAGTAAAATTTCTAAGACCTGCAGTATATGCATCTGGCTTTATATGTTTGGATTTGTTTCCTTAACTCTTGATTTATTTTTGATTTTGCATAAATTTCATTCCAACGTAGATGATGGTAAACTACAAGCTGAGACAGATTCTGGTGAATTCTGGGTTCTCTTTGGGGGGTTTGCCCCAATTGGTAAAAAGGTTTTGACTGAAGATGATATTGTTCTAGAGAAGACTTCACCCCAACTTTACAAGTACTTATCTTCTCTATCTTTTTCTATGTTACATACGTAGTACTACTGATAATTCTATTTGATATGGAGAGTGTGGAAACGTGTAACTGTATTATATATTTTCAATATATTTTTATAAAGTTTGAATTGTCATAGAGTCTTGAGATTGTAACAATGATCTGTTAAATATTAAGTCTGCTGAGTGGAATGCAATTCCATTTCAAATAGCCCTGAGTTGAAAAAGTAAATAAGATAAATTCAAAAATGCTAGGTCGTTGTTTGCACGTGTGTTTTCCTTCCATGGCGTTTGCCCTTGCTCCTTTTGTCACCAAAAAGATTGCAGTTACCTATATAATGAGGAAAATTATTGTGACATATTGATAATAGTTTACTCATTTTCCATGCAATTGACTATCCTGTTGCTGGAATATTAACTCAATCAAGTAACAATTTTGTACTGCCCTTTTTTCTTTGGTAGTATTGCTGAGGGTCAGGTTACAAAGGAGGATGGTGAACTTGTTAAATCGATCCTGGAGAATAACAAATGCTATTTGTTGGATTGTGGAGCAGAGGTATTTGTTTGGGTGGGACGGGTAACTCAAGTCGATGAGAGAAAAGCTGCGATGCAAGCAGCAGAGGTGAAATTCAATCAGCCTAAGTTCTCTGTTCCATACTTTAGCAAGTCACTTACATCCAAATGACATTTTAGGAATTCCTGGCTAGCCAAAATAAACCCAAGTCAACTCATATAGCCCGGTTAATTCAAGGGTATGAAACTCATTCATTTAAATCAAAGTTTGATTCTTGGCCATCTGGATCAGCTCCTGTTGCCGAGGAGGGAAGGGGGAAAGTGGCAGGTATTTATCAGTTCTGAGTTTCATGCTAATGTGTTCTAAACATGCATAGTAATGTAATTGTTCTGAATCTTTGCAGCTCTCTTGAAGCAGCAAGGTGCTGGTATGAAGGGACAAAGTAAAAATGCCCCTGTTGTTGAGGAAGTTCCTCCTTTGCTTGAAGGAGGTGGAAAGATAGAGGTCTGATTTCTGTCGGGATTTTTTGGTGCCTCTGGTTTTGAATGGGTATATGTTTTCTAGCATTGAATCATATGGAACATTATAATGTTTGATCCAGGTTTGGCGCATCAATGGTAGTGTCAAAACTCCAATGCCTCATGAAGATATTGGTAAATTCTACAGTGGTGATTGCTATATCGTACTCTATACATACCATTCTCACGAGCGAAAAGAAGATTTTTACTTGTGCTATTGGATTGGAAAAGACAGTGTTGAGGTAATACAAATTGTTGCTAGCTATATTGGACATGGAACCAACATGCTGTCATACCAAATGCTTGTTAATTTGGTCATTATGTTGGATACTGTAAAATTTTGGTTTGTTGACTAAATTACAACTGGTCTTAGACCCTCCTCTAATATCTGTGGTGTTTGATTACCATGGTGTAATTTCAATGATTCAGTATACTGTTTTCTTGTGATTTCATTGTTACTGAGTTTGATTTACATTACATAACCTCCAGCTCTAAGAATTAATAATCAGTATGTGAGGCAAATTGGCTTATAAGTTCAAGTTTGCTTGTTTCATGCTATGAACTTTCTATTTTGATTTATTGGTCCAGAAAAATCTGATGCATGTGTTAGTTTTGGTTGTTCATATGTTAATAATGAAGTGACCTAGAAATTGTGTTTCCGAATTTCAGGAGGATCAAGAGATGGCTGCTAAAATGGCCACCACAATGTATAACTCTTTGAAGGGAAGGCCAGTGCTGGTATGAGGATACCCACTCTTGGAGCAATAGTTCATTATGAATATATTATCTTTTGACTTGTTTTACCCCCAGGGTCGAATATATCAAGGAAAAGAGTCGCCACAGTTTGTAGCAATATTTCAGCCTATGGTGATCCTTAAGGTATGAAAAGGGAAAGGAATACTTAACGTGACTACGTGAGAAAGTTATGCTTTGGCTTTTTGTTTTATTTTTATTTAAATACTCATTTTAATCAAAGAAACTGGTTGTGGATCATTTATCTAAACATCTTCAATTGTTTAACTAGGGTGGACTCAGCTCTGGTTACAAGAATTATGTAGCTGACAAAGGTTTGAATGATGAAACATACACACCCGACAGTGTGGCACTCATTCGTGTATCTGGAACCTCTCCACATAACAATAAAACTGTTCAAGTAGATGCTGTAAGTCTTCAAGCATGTTTTCTCTTGAATTCTGTTTTGTCCGTGTTTTATACTCTCCAAATCCAAATGCATTGGATATTTGGATGGGTCACACTTATAACATTTTTAGTGATTCTCTTTAATCATTACTCCCTCCGTCCACTTTACTTTGGGCCCTTTGACTTTTCAACTCTATTCAGCGTTTAATTTTGACTTACTTTTATACAAGTATATAATAAAAAAAATCTAGTAACGTTGGGTCTTGTTAGATTCGTCTAATCGCATAGTTTTAAAATACATATTTTATATAATTTTTACTTGTATACATTTTGAGATATTAACCGTTAAACAAATGCATTGAATTATGTGCCCAAAAGAAAGGGGCCAATATAAGCTGGATCGAGGGAGTATTTTATTCTGTATCATGCGTAGGTATGTTTCTATTTTCCCAGGTGGTTGTTTTGTATAATTCGGTATCAACTTGAAGCTCCTTTGAACATTCAATGCATTTAATAAATTGTTGAATATTCATTCTCAGGAGCCAGGAGTGTAAGGACAAAATTTAATATTGGGTTTGTGATCAATAACTTGGGTATTTTTTGTGACTTGACGGACTTGAGATTATAGCATTTGGGAAATGTTTTTCCTGGTTCTTCCCCAAGAACCACAACCAATTATCTCTGTACATTCTCTCAAACATTAGATTTTTTTTTTTTGCTTTTTTAGTTTTTATTTTTAAATTTAATTTCATTTGGTTGTTGATAGTTTAACTTCTAAGGGATTTCTTCTTCAATGGTGCAATAATGATTTCTTTAAATTTAATCATTTGCTCTAATACCATGTTAGAAAGAAGATGGACCTAGGGCTTCAACCTAAAACCAATTGGTAGTAGATAGAGTGGCCCATGTCCATATAAACAGGGGGATAACCCAACATATAACCGATGTGGGACATTAACAGAGGGCCAAAACAGATGATGGGAAAATGACTCCTGGCTTGAGTCAGATTTTAACTTATTTGTGCAAGAAAATTAGCATTATTTCATGGGTTCTAGACTTCTAGGCTTGCAGCTTTCTTTAGTCCAATGTTTAACTATTTCATGCTTGGTATAGTTACATTCACTAAGACAAGATTTGTTTGTATTTCAACATTCATAGGTGGCAACATCATTGAATACATATGATTGCTTTCTGCTGCAATCTGGAAATACAGTTTTCAGTTGGCACGGTAATCAGGGCACCCATGAACAGCAGCAGTTAGTAGCCAAAGTTGCAGAATTTCTGAAGGTACAACTTTATATATTCTAACTCGATAATTTTGCTTGTTTAAAGGTCTATCTCATCTGTATCATGCACCTTCTTTTCTAACTGAGAACTTCATCTTTCTGTGTCATTGTGACCTCAGCCGGGCTCGCCCATCAAACACACAAAAGAAGGAACTGAGAGCTCGTCTTTTTGGTTTGCTCTTGGCGGAAAATTAATTTATCCGAATAAAAAGGTGTCTTCTGAGGTTGTGAGAGATCCACACTTGTTTGCTTACTCATTCAATAAAGGTAGCAATTTTGTTAATTTGTTTCTTTCACTATTCATTTTAAAATTTACTTTATTTGAATGCTTTGAAATCCTCAATGTTCTAATTTTTGGCTTACTCTTTTGATGAATATGTTGCCACATGACCTCACAGGAAAATTTGAGGTAAATTTCAGCTAGAAAGTTACTTGTACGCCCTTTAAATATGTAGTTGCTAATTTTGATTTCCACACCAGGTGGAAGAAATATACAACTTCTCTCAAGATGACCTTTTAACGGAGGATATGTTGATTCTTGACACCCATGCTGAAGTATCTGTTTGGGTTGGCCAGTCAGTGGACTTGAAAGAGAAGCAAATTGCTTTTGAAATTGGACAGGTACCTGCAACTTAAAATTTTTAATTGCTGAAGGCCTGAAGCTGTTTTTTGTTTTTCTATTGTGTCATCCATCTTTACTCCGACCCCTTGCTGCTTAACAGAAATACATCGAAGTAGCTGCTGCATTGGAAGGGTTGTCACCGCAAGTTCCATTATACAGAGTTGCAGAAGGAAACGAGCCTGGCTTCTTTACCACATATTTTACGTGGGATCCAGCAAAAGCTAGTGTATGATGCAAATATTCTTCTGTTATAGATTGTTGATGTGATGTTTCTGATATGAATATTGGGATATGTTATCCATTCCTTCTAACCTTTAGCATGTCCTACTTGGCTGTTTAATGGGTTCTTGGATACATCATAATAAATATCCCAAATGCTGGTGAACAGGCATATGGAAACTCATTCCAGAAGAAAGTACTGCTACTATTTGGTGCTGGCCATGGTCATGCAGCAGAGGTAAACATTTTTAATAGCGTCAAATGCATATTGGCATTTCCATTCAACTTCTACTTGAATTATATTAAATGTATCTGTATGAATATTTTTCCAATTGGAACATTTTCTTCTTTATTTGTGATAAACACTCCACAGCAGGGGTATTTCGCTTTGTTAATTGTTGCTGTTCATTGTTCAGGGTTCACAAATTGGTTGGCATTAACTCGGCTTGTTTTAACCTTTCTGCAATACAGGACAGATCCAATGGTTCAAATGGTGGACCGACTCAACGAGCTTCAGCTTTGGCTGCTTTGAACTCTGCATTCAACTCATCTTCATCTCCAAAGGCTGCTTCTAGCGTGCGACCAGTAGGGAAAGGCCAAGGGTCACAGAGGGCAGCTGCAGTGGCTGCTTTGTCATCCGTTTTAACTGCTGAAAAGAATTCACCTGATGTCTCTCCTGTTCGAGCAAGTAGAAGTTCACGTTCCGAATTCAGCCCTCCAGGTATTCTTTATCAATGACAATTTGCCCTTCCATCCTTTCAGGTGCCCTCTGTGCCTCTTGACTAGAGCCAAACCCATATTTGAATCACTGACTGTAATTAGAAACATGTTTTAGGAAAGATCATGTTTAGATGTATTGCCAATGCTCGACTCATCCTTATTTTTGAAATGTCATGTCAGCTTCTGCAAAAGGTGACGATGCTTCTGAGACAGAAGAATTTAAACTTACTCCCAAGTCCCACGAGTCTGTGATACCCGAGCCTCCTACTCCAGAAAATGATGGATCAGGACCTAAGCCAGAAAGTCCCCAGGATGAAAACGGCTCAGACAGCATACTCGCCACATTCACCTATGACCAGTTGAAGGCAAAATCCGACGACCCTGTTAAGGGTATTGATTACAAGCGAAGAGAGGTCTGTTTCTACATCATTAAGCATGCTTCCATCCTATCTACCATAATAAAACTGATACTTTTCTTCTACGGATATTTTCAGGCCTATCTCTCTGATGAGGAATTCAAGGCTGTGCTGGGAATGACAAAAGAAGTTTTCTACAAGATGCCGAAATGGAAGCAGGATATGTACAAGAGGAAAGTCGATTTGTTCTAGAAAACGGCATCCAAACAAAGGTTCCGTTTGGCCTACATTTCTGACTTTCTGTTTGCTCGGCAACTATATTCCCAGCTCTATGCCTTCCTTATGATTCTTTCAATACATCTTCCATACCATGCATCAATTTGTTGGCAATCGTATTTGTTTTGACGAGTGATGTTATTTCATTTTCATTGGTCCCATCTCCAAGAAGAAAAGGGGGGGAAAAAAAAAAAAACAAAAAAACTACTACTTATTTGTGTATGAGATCTCAGATTGTAGTTTGAGGGAAGAAGTAAAAAAAAAAAAAGAAAAAAAAACGGATACAAATTCTTTGATTGGGTTGATTGGTATGTTTCAATTTGTCATACACTGCAAATGATATGTTTTTGCTTCCATTATTCTCTTGGAGGACAATATAATTTTATATAAATTTGGAATGCTTATTGCATTTTTGTACATCTGTAAACTGAGGCCATTATATTTTGTGTTGATCTGAATAAAACTCTTCATTTTGCTCCAACACAATGGCGAGATATGATGTATTTTTTATTCTTGATTTTATTATCTAGTGGCTAGTGATATTTCGCCGTCCTCATATTTTGGCGGGCATTAATATTTTGATGGATAATAGTGATGGTTTGTGCCTTAGTCTTCTGGATCACTTTAGGAAAAGGATTGCTTAAATTTAGCTGGGTTTCATTAAATTTGCTATTTGATTTGAATATAGTCCGTGCTATTATTGTTGCAACTATCATTTTCCCGCCCAATGAGCGGAAATTATGGACAATATGAATAAAATTATCCAATTTAACAAATAAAATTGTTCAATTTTATTATGTCGATTACATTCCCCAACTTGTTTAAACCATAGTTGTTAAGATCCCGATCCTGATCTTAGGATCTTACGATTTTACGATCACACCTCTCTAAAACGATCCCGATCCTTGTAGGATCTTAAAATTCGTAAGATCCCGATCCTGGTAGTAGAATGTTACGATCTTATAGTCATACTCCCTCAATCGCTTCTACGATCTTACGATCTTACCCTCTTAAACGCATAAAATTTTTGTAGTATTTTATAATTTGGGATCAAAATAACTTGTTTCTTTTAATTTTAAACTTAAGAGCTTGTATTCCTTATGTATGATGTGTAAAAAAACATAATATGTATGTATGTGGAAATATTTTATGTTTGATTGTGATATTTTTGTATTGTATTGTATTAATTAACTTGCAAGACTCATAAATACACAAAATAATGCTTTTACTTGTCAGTATGCATAACTGAGTTTATCTATTATTGCAATTTCATAAGATCTTAGGATCCCGATTCGATCCTGCGATCCCGGTCTTGCAAAGAGAAAAACGATCCCATATAGGATCCCGATCTTAACAACCTTGGTTTAAACTATTTTCAGCATTATATGAGTACGTCTATACATTGCATAGAAATCGACCAACATATGTCATTACCAATATTTATATATTACAATTTAGTATCTTAAAAAATACTTATACTACAAACAATAGTTGAAAGGACAATAAAATGAAAAAGTAAAGATAAAAACATTTTTACTCACGGCTCTAACGTCATACATCGACAAAGAAAGTAGTGAAATCGTATTGTACTCGATAATTGATTATTGATTATGATTCACACCCTAAAGCGTTGAGATATTAGAAATTTCATAAAGATACAGATTTTTCCAAATTAAATTAGAAAAATATAAGAAACACTTTTGTATATGAATCCATTGAAAAATTAATATGATCATAGTTTCATTAACTTATTGTCGTATTGCAATTTATCTAATTTAGTTAATTTATCTAATACAAGTATTTGCTATTCATTAATGAATATAATATCAATATGTAAAGTACTTATTAATAATTTACAATATATTCTTTAACTATAATTTCAATTAATAGAGTATTGGTTAAGAATAATAACAAATATTGAAATTATATTTAAACAATAAATGTAATATCAACCCATAAAGGTTTTGTTACATCCTTTATTTGGTAGTATTCTTTATATATAATAATTAATGAAATTAAATTATATAATGTGAATTTCACTTGAATTTGGTTCTCCTATATTTTGAAAGTGCATTATGTTTCTTTTTTTAATTCCTTCTTTTTTATAGTGAAAAGGGATTGATTTTTTGCTACTGTTTATTATTCAACTATCAACCCATAAAGTTTTTGTTACATCTTTTATTTGGTAGTATTATATAAAATTAAATTATCTAACGTGAATTTCGCTCAAATTTGGTTCTCCTATATTTTCAAAGTGCACTATGTTTTTTTTTAAAAAATAATTCTTCATTTTTATAGTGAAAAAGAATTGACTTTTGTTACTTTTTATTATTCAACTTTGACTAATGCTTATACAACATCCATATAAGAAAAAACGTAGTCAAGTGGGATCTTGTTAGATTCAAATTTTTAGAATTTTTTCTTGTACACATTTTGAGTTATTGATGAGTTATTTATCATTAGACATGTGTATTGGATTGCGTGCAGAAATTGAATGTTGGGGAAATAGGTAGGTTACTGTTCATAAATGGATTTTTGTGATAGAGAATTGATAGGTTCTTGTTCATAAGAGTATGTTACTGTTCATAAGGGATATTATTTTTATACTCCATATAGATAGATAGTATATTTTTATTAGCTATGAGGTATAGGCGTATTGGCAGGCCATGTTTACATATAATTTTAAGTTCCTCTGAATGTTCGCATTTGGGGGACCTTCTTCCCAGTTTAGCAAGGTAACCCGAACATGTTTCATTAACATAAATAAAAATGAAGAGCTTTTCTTTTTTTTTTCTTTTCCTTTTTTTTAAAGAGTGGTGTTCTCACTTCTCTCTAGGTTTTATTTTTCTATTTTATTATTTTCTTTCCCTTCTCACATATATTTTCCCTTTTTCCTCATCTCTTTCACCTTCTTCATCGCTTCTCCCCTCTTCCTTCCGTTTCCCTTGGTCTCCCGATCCTTCATCGGAAAATCAGCCCTGCCTCCTCCCCACTACTCCACTGACATCCACCGCCCATAGCCTCAATCCACCCCTGTCTAGTCCAATCCCAACCCAAATCTGGCTACCCATGAAACACTCTCATTTTCAATGCAGCAAAAAAATAATGTCTTACTCTAGATATTTTCGGCTCAAAAGTGAAGGTTGATACCACAATCCACATAAGTTCATTACCGTGCACTTTACCTCACTCAAGCACATCATAAGAAACTTCTCAAGAGGCCACCAAAAATAAAATGAATCTAAAGTAAGCACGTTATTCATAGTCGGCTCTAAGAGTAGAGTACAACTACTCTTCTTATTCTCTTAAATGGTATTTAAAAGCAGAGAAAGAGGCGCTTTAATATATTTCTTTTTTCTGCTAGAACAATCGAATGCTTATCCTAGATATACCAACGAGACGAAATTATTTAAGTAAAGTAGCTCAGGTCGGAGCAAGGTGCCATCGGACGTTCAACTGTAGAACTAGGACTTCCAGGTTTTGAAGGGTTTTAGAAGGAAATAGAGCTAGTAGCTATTTGTAGCTATTCCTATTAATAGTTATCAATAAAAGTCAAAGTCTTCCTAAGCAAAGGTGAGTAAAAAGAAAAGAATGTAGCTAAATTCCCAGTTTTCGTAGTATAAATAGTAGCTAGGTAAGAGAAAGATCTCAGATCAATAGTAATCAATAAGAGAAAGAATCATCTCACTTTCTCCCTTGGCACAAAACTCCACTACTTTGGGAGAACAATTTGACATGGTGGAGCACAGTACAGGGCCACTGGGCGCGGTTTCGTCGTGAGACATGAAAAGTTTGCTGAGAACTACTGATTGTACTCAAGAAGCCACTTTACCAAAGCCCTAGAATTGACGATCCATTCGTAAATTTACTTATTATTAGGGCTATTGTTGTCAATCTAACTAGTAATAAATAAAGACTCCTCCCTTCCCCAGCTTGCCCTATACATATACAAGGGGCTTATTTCGAAAGAGAGTACCGCTTACCCCTTTCAGTGCAGGTTGGTGAAATGACGCCCTATATAGAAAGGGGCCCACTTACCCTCTTTGACCTCTAGCAGGTGAGATGGGCTTGCATTGAAATTTGAAAGAATCTGGACACATTTTAGACAACGATTCTATTCTATCAATAGAAAATATACCGCATTGTCATATCGGTGGGGTTGGGATACCTGGTTCCAGTGCTACGAACCAGAAGTTGCTCGATAGGATATTAAGAATAAGCAGCAGTCTCAGATGAGGAGATGGCCAAAGAGAGAGACCCAACCTGGTGATGCCAATCCTTGATAACAAGAACACACGAGCACATGACAAATAAAGTTGGGAATACCAAAATCCTATAAAAGAATTCCTATTTTCGAAATAAATAAGGAAGGAAAAAAAATGCGCTATGTAATTCTATTGGTTTACCCTTTATGAAATATCAAAGGGCTCTATTTAGAAAGGGGCTTCCCGCAATCCTCGCCTGGCCACATTGAAACGGAAACTGAAACTGGAAAGTCTATATCAGCTTAGGACTGCAACCAACAAAGTAAATCTGGCTTGCTCACGCGCTTACACCTATTCTTTCTTTTTAGGGGATATCTTAGGGATTAACAGCATCAACAGGGCAGGAAAGCTGTACCAGGAAGCGAAGGGAATGAAGTAATTGAAAATGAATAAGGAGAAGAATGTAATAATTTTTTTGATAGGGAACGAGCGGAGCCACTCGACCTACGGGATAGGGCGTTAAACAAGGTAGGTAGCAAGAGGGTACGTAGCGCCCGCATCAATCCTTACCCTAAAAGCTCCCTCCTAATTTAATTGTCAAGGTTTTCGATAGATCTTGTCTAGTAAGGCAGGCAGGTACCTAAGCTGTACAGCTAAGCCGGATCAAAGACCAATAGCAAGGAAATGCAACCTGCGGGGTACTTTGTGGAGATTGAGCCTGCGCAAGTTCGTTTACTCACAAAGTCTTGGTTCAAAATAGGACCGATTTGGGTATGAGGCACCTCGAAAAGGCGTGAAACCTACGAATTTTTCCGATAATATTTTTATTCGAATGAAAGGAAATGAAAAAGAAGAGAGAAGGAACGAGCTAAATAGTCTCGTCAGTCTATAGAGAAATCCTCCCGCTGCTATTGTAGGGGCTTGACAATCCATATTAGATTGGATGGATTTTTTTCGAAAAAGGGCAAAAAAAGACTTTCTTTTCAGCAAGCCCTAGCCGATCCCCCTGTTTCACAGCGGACATTAGATTGGTTGTGTAAAACTACCTTAACCTCCCAAGCCTGGGCTGGGCCTACCTCCATCCCTAGAGGAGCCGTATGAGGCGGAAGCTCCACGTACGGTTTTGAAGCCGAGCCTTTTCAGCAATGGGGCCTAGGGACCGATATTTCCCTAGGAGCGAACTTGGATGTGAGATGAAACTCCTAAGCTTGTGTAGCCCTAGCAAAGGGCCAGTCATAACAACCAGAACGGGTTAGCAGTGACCTCTCAGAACATAATAGGTTGTACAGTCCACCCGCCGGAGGTCTTGAAGAGCTTTATTTATTATATAGACAAGGCGACATAGCCTTCTCTGACTCTATTAAAGTATGGAGCTCAAGCAAAGGCATCAACGGTAAGGAAAAGAGTAATTTAATGGACGCTTATGAATGAGAAAGCTTTATTAATAGATAAGCTCTTTGAATATCATGGAGTAAGGTGAAAGCGGATAGATGCTTTTGCACGAAAAGTGGATTTAAGAAAAGGAAATATCATTTAGTTGGGAGAGGTGATGAGCTAACCCTAGAGCTTATTTATGATTTCGTGCCGAACCTGGTAAAGGAACAAATAGGTGGTCTTTCCGGAACTGTTCAACAAAAGTTTTTCCCTGTTTTTTCTCTTCTCTCGTAAGGTTTCCGTAAGGACATGACCTGAAGATTGCAAGTTCGAATCCTGTTCGACACTGTTCCTAAGAGCTACCACTGTAGCTAAGAGTTACACACACATATATATAAAATATATTATATTCCATATTTAATATATTTAAGAATAACTTAAATACAATTATAGATATGTATGCTCCTGGTACAGTGACTCACAAGCTAACGTTGCTTTTGATCGCTGCAACTGCTGCCTTGCCCTCTCTCCAAAAGGTGATGTTGCTCCACCAACACATCTCCGCCGTCTCCAGTAATATTTTTAGTTTTTGATAAACCTAAAACTAAAATGGCAGGTTCAACAAACTGCTGGTTCTGGTTATCGGAGGTTCCCCTTCAAAAGAGGAACCATAATCATAGACCGGCCATTCTATATATGTAAGCTCCTCGTACCATCGCCCATAAGCTAACGATGCTCCTCCCCAATGCAGCCGACCCTCGCTCCAAAAAGTGATGTTGTTCCACCAATACATCTCCGTCGACTTCAGTAAAATTTTAAGTTTTTGATAAACCTAGCACTAAAATGGCCGGTTCAACCAGGCCGTTGGTCCCAGTTTGAACCGACGGTATGGTGGTTCCACTCTAAAAGATTAACCGTTATCGTGAACTGACCATTCTAGTTTTAGGAAAATGCGAATGAGGACTTTTTATCTTGGCAGAGCATGTATGCAGTGTTTTTGTGGTTGTTACTTGTTTCATTTTTATGCTTTGATGTATAATTCTACTAGTATTCTTATGTAATCCACTTGTAGTAACATGGATCTTAACGTGTTTGCCAAATTCCATTGGAGATTCAATAAACAATATTTGTTCAATCGTTTTTATTGTTTGAAAAAAATTGGTACACATAGATGGATTCAATGCCTAAGATGTAAGAGTTTGTCTAGAGACATATTTTGGAAGAAATTTTCACCCTCATCAGCAAACCCAGCGGCACCAACGTGCTCGTCCAAACTCTACGGTTGGAGAAAATGTGTAGAGTGCTACATGAAACTCAAGGATACGACAATATTCTCTCACTGGAAAGAGCTTCTTGAAGCGAATGAGTGACAATGCGGCCAAGCTCGCGATAGGCCCCCCACTAAAATACAAGTTTTCCTTTTTTATCAATTGTGGAGTGAGGATTATTGGTTTGCAATTTGTAAGGTACGAATGTATACTATATATGTATATATATTATATTCTATATAACATATTTAATGGAAAATTTAGATATAATTATATATATAGGTCCCTCGTATCGTCGCCCACTAGGTAACATTGCTCCTTCCCGTTGTAGCCGCCGCCTTGCCCTCACTCCAAAAGCTTATGTTGCTCCACCAGCACGTCTCTGCTCCAGTAAAATTTTTAGTTTTTGATAATTCTAAAACTAGAAAGGCCAGTTCAATCGGACTCCAAACGGGAACCATAAGTGTGAACCTGTCATTATAGTTTTAGGAAAATATGATTGATGACTCTTTATCTTGTCAAGCTCATATACGCAGTTTTTTGGTGGTTTTGTTGTTTTTTGGTGTTTCTTTGTGGTTTTGCAACTTGTTTGAGTTTTATGATTTGACGCATAATTGTGCAAGTATTCTTATGTAATGCACTTGCAGTGGCATAAACCTTAACGTGTTTTTCGATTCAGTCGGAGATTAAACAAACATTAATAGTACAACCATTCTTATTATTTTAAAAGAAATTGCGACACAAAGATGGATTCAATGCATTGGGTCTAAGAGTTCATCTATACAAATATTTTTTGAAGAAATGATCCAGCTTTTCTTGCCCTCATGAATGAACCTGGCGACACCATTTACTCGTTCGAACTCTTTCCAAAAAATATGTAGAGTGCAACATGAAGCTCAAGGATACGGACAATATTCTATCAACAAGCACTGGAAAGAGCTGGTTAAAGCGAAATGGTGGCAATGGAAGTCTAAGGGTGGGAATAAACCAGGCCCCCGACAGGGGCCTACAGCCTGGCCTGGCCTGGCTTTTTTATGGAAGAGTCTAGGCTCGGATAATCTCAAAAGCCTTTTTATCTAAATAGGCCTAGGCCCGTCCTCATAAAAAAGCCTATTTCGCCTATAAGCCCGGTCTGTTTAACTTTGTATAAAAATTTTCTATAATTTATTAATATATTTATTTATTATTTATTTAATATTTAAATAAGCTTAAATAGATTTCTAAAATGCTTAAAGCTGGCCTATTTAAATAAAAAGGTCAGACTTAGGCCTATAAACAAGGCCTATTAAAGGCTATAGGCCTGCTCAGGCCTTCCCAAAATTAAAAAGGCCTAGGCCGTTCAAGGCCAAGCCTGACCAATTTCCAACCCTAAATGAGACCAATGTCCCATTGGGCCGGCCACTAAAATACAAGTTTTCCTTCATCAACTGCTGAGTGAGGATTATGTGTATGCAATTTATGAGGTGCGAACGTATACTATATGTGTTATATATATAGGGTGTGTTGCTGTTTGTCGCAAGAAGACATGGTTGGCGCGGGAGTCGCGGTTCCGACGAAGGTGCAACACTGAAGATAACAGTACGGCGGGATCCGCAAAGGAAGGCAAGTGGAGCTCTAATCGATGGAGGCTTTTGGACAACAAATTAGGATTTGAGAGCTCCAGAAAAGGAGATGGCGATGGACAGCGGGAAGGGACAAAAGGAGGGGAAAACGTGGAAAAACATTTTTGGGTAATATTTTTGAACCAGAAGGGTAAAAAGGTAATTCAATACACACAAGTCACACTTATATAAGTAGAGATATATTACATTTCATATTGTATATATTTATAATTTTTTAAAAAATATAATTCTATATGTAGGCTCCTCGTGCGGTCACCCCACAAGTTAACGTAGCTCATCTCCACTGCAGTTGCGGCCTTGCCCTTGCTCTAACAAGCTGATGTTGCTCCCCCAGCACATCTCCACTACCTCTAGTAAAATTTTAAGTTTTTGATAAACCTAAAACTAGAATAGCCAGTTCTACCGGACCGCCTGTTCCAGTTTGAACCGGCGGTTGGGCGGTTCCCTTCTTGGAGAGGAATCGTAATCGTGAATCGGGCATTACCGGCAGTTCGGGTCCGTAACCGATTTGGATGGTTCACTGATCAAATAGTTGGACCGTGAACCTTTATTTTTTTAAAATCTTTTCTGTTAATTAAAAAATAAATTTAAAAATTCAGTTAAACCGGCGCCAGGCGGTTTCCCCTATAAAATGGCTTTATTGTCTCTGTCTTGGGCAAGAAGGTGGGATACATGGCCATGCTCGACAGGCTCTCTAGATTATATAATATCAAGGATCGGTTTGAGATGATAGAAATGGGTGTAGGTTTCTTTCTAGTCAAATTTGATAGAGAACTGGACAGGTCTAGAGTCCTCAGTGGAGGCCCTTGGATGCTTTTCGATAGCTATCTCACGGTTTGTCTATGGAGGCCAAACTTAATTGTGGATGAGGAGACACCCAAAAAAACCTTGGTTTGGGCTCGCTTCCCAGGGCTTCGCTTTAAATACTTTGATGAGCTCTTACTCCACAAAATGGCAGCGGTGCTAGGCACTCTCATCCGGGTTGACACGATGACTAAAGGTGTGAATGGAGGCAATTGTGCTAGGGTTTGTGTGGAGATGGATTTGAGTGTCCAGTCGTTTCGAGTGTATTAATTGGAGGAAGATGGCATAAGGTGGCCTCCTATGAGGGCCTCCACCTTCTCTGCTCTAACTGTCAATGTTATGGACATTCAAGCCATAGCCCATGGCTGTTCCAACCGGCCGGTGAAGAAGGTAACGAAGATGCTGGAGCCTGTTAGGGTTAAGGATGAGTTGCTAAATCAAGTAAAAGGGGGTCAGAGTTTCCTCATATTTGCACAAGTAAAGACAATATGGAGATTTGTGACAAAGAAGTTGATCATAAGGGATTCAATCATTTGGTAACTGAGAAGGCTGCAACTGTGAATGGGGACAAAGGAATTGACCCCTACTCCTCTTGGGCAAATCACGAGTCCAACACTAAAGCTGATGAGATTACTGAGGCAAGTACCTCAACCAATGTCAAAAAGCACGTGGTCCCTTACCTGGTCCCAACACAACCGGATTCAGGAGAGTGGATCAAAGTCTCCAAAAAGAAGCAGAATAAAGCCAGGTCTAAGATCGCCCAAGCAGGTAATCTCTCAGTCCAAGCTAAGGCTGTGAAATCGGTATTACAGCCAGCTAATGGTAAGGCCCAACAGAACAAGGCCCAACGGCCTCTGCTTACTGATACCCTTTCCCTAGTTAAAAGGCCTACTCTTATTACTGCCTAGTCTAACAGGGCCATTCTGTTCCAAATGAGAAAGTCCGCTAATGCCAAGGCCCATCCAAAAGGCTGCAAGTCCCTATTGAATGACAACCCGATTTTGTTTAAACGCCAAAGGGCTTCTTCTGGTGAAGTCAGTGTATCTGTCGCAGCTACAAATTCATTAGAATGAATCCGGTCATGACCGATCAAGAGCAAGAACGGATGAAGGAAAACATTGCGCCTCAAGAGGCTTACTGCACAGAAGTGCCGAGTGAAGAACCCCCACACAGGGCTATTGCGATGCAAACGGAGCGGTAGCTTTCTTACCCTATCCTCTCTCTCACCATATATGTTTTTTTTTTATGGATTTCAAAAATTTTAAATTGATATCGTGGAATATTGGTGGTGCCATAGGTAAATTGTCTAGGGGGGTTTGAACGATGTTATATAGCGTATTGACCCGGACATTGTAGTTAATTTTGTTAAGTCTCGGGCCTTCTATCTAAATTTGGGTTATTCTCAGCCGGAGATGACCTTCTTGTTTGAGCCGCAAAGAAATAGGGTGACATATCGTCTCGCTAAGGATGGTGATTCGAATGAGAGGTTCTTTACCACTTGGGCATTCCCGCCGGATTTCGTCTTGGGAGGCCTTACTGCAGACGCCTTGGGTGTTTGTTAGCCTAGTTTCTTATTGATGTTGTTGTTTTCCTTTAATGTCTTTTTCTTTTTTTAGTCTCTTCCTTTGTGTTATTTTCTTTTAGTTTCTTTCTTTTGTACTTCTGTATGGTGTTTGTATTTTCTCCGGCCATTGAATTGGCTTACCCAAAAAAAGAGAGTGTATATGATAATGTAATTATATTATGTTTAAAACCATAGTAATCATATTATACCGCCTTCTTTGGCATCTGTGGCTTGTCC
The DNA here is from genome assembly GCA_030278955.1 of Hygrophila difformis. Classification (NCBI taxonomy): domain Eukaryota; kingdom Viridiplantae; phylum Streptophyta; class Magnoliopsida; order Lamiales; family Acanthaceae; genus Hygrophila; species Hygrophila difformis. The sequence goes on along the minus strand of JAOANR010000012.1, from coordinate 37,029,006 downwards.
GATAGTAACCTCACTGATCAATAAAAATAAATATTAAAACTAATATTTTTATTTAATTTGAAATTTAAATAATATGAATGTTTCTCTCACAAATTTGTTGAAAAATTTCATTGTAAACAACATTTTTTGTTGTATCTTGAGTTAATACATCTTAAGTACATATTAATACTTGAGTCCCCTCTTGCTGGTAATACGAAATAATTCAACATATAATTGTTTATGGCTTAAAACTGTTTTTGGAAGATATAGTCCAACATTCTTTAAAGATTGGCATTTACTTTTGTTTATAATCATGACAAAACAAACTGTAGTGGTAACTTTCTCCTCTAAAATCGAATGGGGGAATTTGGTTAAATCTAGTTATAAAGAACATTTCTTGTGGTATCTTGATTTAACCAAATTCTCAAATCACTAAGAAATACTTTTGTTTATTTGTGGCACAAGAAATGCTCAAATCATTTTGCCAATCAAGAATTTTATACTTTCATGGTTTTCTAAAATTAATTTATATTCAACTATATAGTTCTGCATCTTGGTTACTATCAACCAGCTTCCGTTGCATAATTGATTTGATAGATCTATATTCCTAAAAAGCATAACTATACAGTCTCCTTCAACTTTATTTCATGATTCGATACTTCAGAACACTTTATCGTATTTAGATATTCCGGTGAAAATATTTCATCGTCATTATCTATGATTTCATTTTCTTGACACATATTGTTAGATATGAGATATATATTTTCATTTGTGGACATACGTTTCATGATATAATCATTGATCTAGTATAGCACTATCTTTATAAATGCCTGGATTTGAAGTGGTGTGGTTTATATTTGTATATGTACTCTAAAGAATTGTTGTTATAGGATCACCTATAGAGTTTAAAAGAATATTATCTGGAAATGTCATATCTGATTATAGTTCTTCGTAATCAATACCAGCTTTACCATCACCTACATCACGTATCTACTTGCATTTTTTATGTCACAAATAAATTTAATTGTAAAGAGCATTTCTTGTGGTATCTTGAATTAATCCATCTTAATTACATAATTAATACTTTGTGTAACATCCCGGGTAATTAATTGGTAAATTAATTTATTAGTTACAATTAATATTTACTAACTTTAAATTATTGGTGGATTAAGCAAGAGCTTACCAATAAATAAAATGGCCCAAACAAGAAGAAGTGTAGAAGAGCTTGGGCCATAAACTAGTTAGTAGAAGTAGGGAGTTAGCAAGGAGTAATAAAAGCCCATAACCGGCCCAAGAATCTGGCCAGCCCAGCAGGACATGTGGCATCGGTTAAGTAAGGGAGAAGTCTCCAATCAAGCCAAAAATCATCTCTTTCCACCGAGAGCTACAAGAAGGAGGAGGAAGAAAATGGGTTTGAACCAAGAGGTGAAATTGAGCTAGGGAGTTTGGAAGATTGAAGAATTAGAGCTTAATAGTGGTTGTGTTAAGGTTATTCCATCCTTGTTCTTTCTCCATTTGAAGTTATAATCATGTTTGAAGCTTGAATTTAGGAATCTTCTTGTTCTTGTAGAAATTGGCTTCGGAAGTTTGGAATTGGTTGAATCTTTATAATTCTACTTCATACATGATGTTGGGTAAGTTTTACACTTGATTTTGAAGTTGAGTGGGGGAGTTAATCTGAAAATTTGGAAAAAAAAAGTCATGTTGAATTGAAGAGGATAGGTGAATCTTACACTTGACTTTGATGCATGTTGAATTGTATAGTGGCATTTGAAGGTGGAGTTGGGAGAGCTTGAGGAGACCAAATTGGGAGCTTGGGAAGCACATAATTCAGGCAGGGGATAAGATAATGCTTAAATTCGTACAATGGTAGCAATCTGGGAAAGACAATTTTTGGACAGTCAGCCCTGGCGTAAATTGACGCCAGGGAGTTAGTCTTGGTGTCGCTGGCCTAGTCGACGCCAAGCAGAGGAGAATTTTTCTCCCCTTTCAGCCCGGGCATAGACTTACGCCAGGGGGCTCTTCTTGGCGTCGGTGGCCTAGCCGACGCCAACCTGTGCAATTTTCTTTCTTTTTAGTGTTGGTGTTTACTTACGCAAACTTTCCATTTTGGCGTAGATAGCCTTGCCTAGGACAAAAATCCAGCTGAATTTTTAGAAGCCATTGTCTTCCCTCGAATTTTATGTTTCGTTCATACGTATAATTATTTTCCTTCCTCGATGTAGGTTAAATGATGTTTGGAGATGTTGGAACTTACGAGATAAGAACCGAGAAAAATTTATAAGTCTCGCGTTAAACTATTATGCTTTAAAATTGGAAGTAGGTTGCCCGAGTTATGTAATGCTTGCCATTATGAGAGGCGTGGCAAACCTCAGTCAGATGTATATAGTTCTTTTAGATTTTATTCAGTGTATGGTTTGGGATTTATTCCCTGTATGTGTTGGGATTTATTCCCTTATTTGGTTTGACCGTGACGGGATATTCAGCTGATATCCCGGGTCAGGTGTTATGCGAGTTGCACGTTTGAAAATTGGGCGTGTACCATGTGCCTGTACCCGCTGGATGCCGCTCTGGTCTGTGTAGACTATCCGGCTCCCTCACTTGTGTTATTGGCCCTGCGTAGGCCGTTCGTCCGCGGCGGGGGCGATGTTGACGGGAAGTTCATCGTGATGGGAGAGGATGGTGTCCTCTCGCCAATGATGACTGTGACCATGGTTGTTAGGAAACGCGTTAGAAATTTTATATGTTGCATTTAGGATAGACATATATATAGGTCACATCATTCACTTCATCATATCATAATATTTTGTGATTACAGTGGTTGAAGCATCGGTATGGTCGGTGTAATGGTTTGCATTTCCTTTACTTATATTAACAGTTAATATTGTTTTATACTTTTGCTATGGTTGATGTAATCCCCGTCCTCCATTATTTTTTCCCTTTCTCAGTACCCGTACTGACTCCCTGCTTGTTTATTTTATAGATTCCCCTGAGGCAGATGTTGGGCACGGTGGGACATCCGGGGAGGAGTGATCTATGTAATGTGTTGTTCTCAGACTTATGTATTGTGACTTATACCGTATATTAAATAAGTGAAGTCTCAGTCTTCTACGAAGACTTAGAGTATGTGCTATGGAGTCTGAATTTATTTGACTTATTATGTGGATTCAGGGAGTGTCTCCCGGATATGGTTGTTATGTTACTATGTTATGGAGTCTCTTGGAGTTTATGTTGTGATTTTACAGGTACCCAGCTTCGTATTACTAAGCCTAAGTTGATTGGCCAACAATTTAGGTGGTGTAGTACGGCGGTAACGTTGCGGAAATTTGGTTTAAATTTTTGGGACGTTACAGAGTGGTATCAGAGCTACGTTATGATGTTATGCATTGTGAAATAGGTTAGAGAACTGGGTGTGCGGAGAGTGGGGATTGCATATAGTCTGGTATTACTTAGTTTCATTTGTCAAAAATAAACGGTGTTGTTGTGAATTTGAGTTATAGTTGCAAGATGGAACTATGCTAAATTCATTAAAATTGCCCAGGAAATCTATACTTGTTTTTCATCTGTTCGGTAAAAAGTTATCATTGTACCGAATGTTAACAAATATTGTTATAAGTTGTGAGTACAGGATACCACCTAGGAGATGAGGAGAACCACGCCGTAGGGGTCGGCCACGTCGAAGTCCCGGACCTAATATCGGAGACGGGGAAGCTTATGTTAGAGGTGCAGGTAACGATTCGACTGATGAGGAGGAAATACCTGATGATAATTTCACAGGTTTGGGTGGGGAGCCAACCTATGAGAATTATATTCCACCGCCGCCGCCACGGGATGCACCTTTTGATGTGGCGCAGTTTGTTGAACAGATGTTTAACGATATGAGTAGTGCACAGCAGAATTATCATCCTCGCCCCGCCTGTTGACTATGTGAGTTTGGCTCGGCAGCATCAGCCATCCATCATCCAGGGAGGTTCGGATCCGATTGTATTAGATGATTCGTCCTATCGGATGAATCGTATATTTTTTAGCATTGGGTGTCCTACAGATCAGCAACTTACGATTGGAAGTCATTATTTGTCTGGTCCAGCGTTTCATTTGATATAATACAGGCACCCCTACTGGAACAGCCGGAAGTCAGGTCTGAAATTCTGTTAAGGAAAAAGACTCAGGGTAACAAGCTGGCTAATGCTAGGAAAATGGCATTAGGATTTTGTTCAACACACAGAGGAACTGAGCAGAACAAAATCCCACTGAAGAATTTGAAACCTGAGTACCTGCCAACACTTGATTTCTACTACTCAAAGCTCAGGCCTACTACCAATTTTCAAGGACCTTCTGTTGGGACTTTTGAAGGATTTGCATTGATTTGGGCAGGAAAAAAGTGTAGTGCCGCACACCATGTGCTTAATGTGATCAAATCAAGAGTTGGGGAAGATGCAGCACTTGCATACCCAAACCTTATCAGGAGACTTTGTGAAAAACAGAAGTGCCAATGGCACCATTTTTGACAGAGATTATAAAGATAGATCATCCTATTCTTGTGCCAGTGAACACTTTAAGAGGAGAATTAGTTTATCAATTGTCGGATCTCGATGAACACACCTCTGAAGGTTTAGGATCAAAATTACCTTCTCCTAAACTCAGGCAAGCTAAACTTCCTACAAGATCCAAATCATCTCAGTCTAGAGCTGCAGTAAAAAGATCAAAGATATCAGCAGCATCTCCTGCATTAAATGCTATTCCTAAAGATGAAGAGCTCGAAGATATCTCTGCACCAACTCAACTTCCAAGACAGCCGTTGAGGAATACAGTGTCAGCGGATGAATCTCAGAACATGAGTACTTCAATCCAGAGCTTTGCACAGTCCATGGAAATGGTAGTAAAAACTATGTCAGAGGACAAGCATATACAAAGGGAGATGGAGCATAAAAGGATTGAGCTTGAACATGCCAGGATACAAACTGAAGAAAAACTCAGGAAAGAGGAGATAGAAAGGCAAGAGAAGATAAGGAAGGAAGAATGGGAAAGGCAAGAAAGGCTGAGAAGAGAAGAGATGGAAAGGTTTGAGAGATTAAGGAGAGAAGAATTGGAAGAAAGAAGACAGGAAAGAGAAAGGGATATGGAGCTCAGGATGCAGGAGCAGCAGAATAATACAAGGCTGGTGGATATCCTAGCCACCCTGGTGTCAGACTTGAAGAAGCCACCCTCAGCACCACCTAAAGATCCAAACAATGATACAGGCCCATCTGGAAATGCATAAGTCATGAAGTGCTGACATTTTCACAGGGGAGTATCTAAAACTCTTTTCTCTTGTATATATTTTTCTTTCAGTCTTTCTCAATTATATCTCTTACTTGAATTTTTGATTGCTTTATCTAATACCAGTTTATGATAGAATGGATAAGCCACAGATTAAATCATCTTGTAGGATTGAATTCTATGACACATGGTTAGATTGATAATTAGAACTAGAACCCAAGTAGGATAGGAAGTTGCTAAAGAAGTAGAAGACTAAGACTAAGTGGCTGATGACAGAAACATGCACTTAAAGGTTCCAATTGTATCTGAAGCCGCTCTTGACAACTGTTGAAAGCTAATTATTTTGAGATTGATTGATGCCATTACTAGATGAATAATTTGAAGACTTTGTGATCTTATTAATTTGAGTGATTTGCATACTATAATCAATAAATTGGGCTAAGGTTGGGAAGATTGATCCAATCTAGTCTCTCTTGAAAGATGAGTGTGCATATTAGTGAAGTATGAATCTAAGGCCAAAACAAGGGAAACCACAGAAACAAACGTGGTAAAATAATGTGGATATAAGTAGCTGGCACAGCTGCCCCTCTGACTTATGGGTTGAAAAACTCTAAAAGAGCAAAGTCAAGGGTATGGGAGTTGAAGTTTCATCTGCAATGTCAGGTCATGGAACTCCTCTTAATAATGTGAAACCAAGCTATTGAAAGCCAAACCAAGCTATTGAAAGCCACGAGAAGCCACCCCTTGATATAAAAAAAAAAACTTTATTCTTTTTTTGCCAAGGATTCAGAACCATAAAGTGTGCACATAAGTTGGACAGGATTGAGCATGAAAGGAGAAAATCTGACTAACTAAGGAACAATGCAATAACTCTTATAAATAGAAATCACTCTAGTTAATATTTTCATTGGGCCTCGTAAACTTGAAATCAGGTATGAAGCATCAATTGATCGAGTGAGTCAAGCTTGAAATAGTTGGAAAAGAGAAGGCAATGAGCCAAGGAATACCTTATATTAATTCTGAATTTTGGAGGCCACAATTTAGACTCGTTCTTTGAAACTTTACAGTTCCTACCACTTGAGGACAAGTGGTTCTAAATGTGAGGATGGTGATGATAGTCATTCTTGACTGTCATTTTCGTCCAAATATGTGTCCTCATGATAGTTTTCAATTGTATTTTGCTTCAATATTTCATGAAGAACTGAAAAGAAATATATAAATCGTGGAAAGATCAAGATTAGTAAAAGATTTAAAAATGCAAAGAAATAGCTTGAAATTCTTAGATTTTTACACAAGTGTCTCACGCTATGTTTCTATCTGAACTGATCCTCGATTTGTTGCTAAGCAGGAAATGAGCTGTGTGAAGTAGAATAAATGTCGCGAGGACTGAAGATCCAAGTCTGGAAAGGATCATTCACATCGCGAGGGAAAGAAAGAGACGTCGTGAGGATTTAAAGGTGAAATCCGGATAAGTTCAAGGCAGAATGTTCAGAGACTGAAAATCTACGCGATAATCACTTGACATCGCGTGAGAATGAAGCATTTGTGCGAGTTGATAAAGCTGGAAGGATATAGCGAGAATGGAATTTATTGAAGAAGACTGTGAAGTTCTCGCTTTGACGAAAAGCAACTTCACAAAGCGCACACTTTGATGAACGGGACGAAGCGTGGAGCGAGAGAGAATGAGTCTCAGCGCGAACAGTTATCACTAGGGCGGGAAGCAGTTATTTTTGCAGCTCTATAAATAGACCCACTTGGGGATCAACTCAGAAGGACTGGAGGACTGAAGACTCACTCGAATTTTTTCCTGTTTAATTTTAGAGTCCTTATTAGGTAGGATAGCTAGGGTTTCCAATTTACTTTTGCGGTTTATGTTAATGTTCTTCATATTCGGTTTTAAATTTTAGTAGATTAGTTTGAATTTGTTCAGTAGATTAGAATTAGATTCTCCTCGAGAGAAGAATGGCAATCAGGATGATTTATTCCATCACCTCGACGATCGTTCATCTTGTTTTCATCGACTTCATCGAATCCATTTCGCAAATTTTCCTGATGAAATTCAGATTTCCAGGTGTTTTCGTTTTTTTTTTTATTATTTCTTTTGTTGCAATCTATGATATGCGGAGGAAAATCATATACTGGGTTAGATGTTTACTTTTGGATCGTAATCTTTGAATCGATATGACTGAATTTGCAAGTATGATGGCCAAATTCAGGGGAACGTGGTATAATCTGATAAATCTCAGTTTTTGTTTTCGCGAACATCTTGAGATTCTTAAATCCTGATATGAATCCATCGTTCGATTTCTCTAATTTTGTAGAAATGACATAAGCCTCGGCATAATGCTTGATTCTGAATTTCTGAGAAAACTCATATTTCACAGCTTAAAATTCATCCATATTGTTAATCTTCGTGTTACAATTTTTCGCAAATACATGTTTCTCAGATCTTTGAAATTGCATTCTTGAGTTAGGTGTTGTTCCTATCAGAATTATTGATTGAATGAATATATCAGTTGCAATTCAATCTAATTTCGATTTCGAATAATAAATTTAAAGGTTAAGTGAATTAATTTTTACTAAGTTCTAAAAGACCCACGCAGTACTAAACATAATGTGGCAATCTTTGAGAACTGGAAACTTAGATTCACTCACCTTAACAAGGTTGAGAAATCTTCCACGCAATATCTTTGAAATGGGAATAATGCGAGGAAGACTTTCAATCATACTTCATACTTAGTGTTTTCCTTCATACAATAATTCATCATCGCTTTAATCTCATCACTGGGATGATGTGAGGAACAACCTTATCAAGAAACTCTCAAACATGTTATATCAGAGCTCTCGCTTTGTTCACTTGAACAAAGCGAGGGAACAACTTGAGATAACATCAGAATTGGTTCCTTTTCTGAAGGAAGCCAAATATATCCTCGCTATAAGTATATATCACCTACTGTATAAATAGGAATTAAACAACCTCGCTGTGTCACTTCCAAATCTTATTGCGAGGAACATTCTGAGGAACATTATTTGAATAATAACTCCCTCCACGCTGTACAAATACAGCGCATGGAAAATTAGAGTGTTCATAGTTTTAAACCCCGAGATAATTACTGCAAGTTATCTTGGACACATATTTTGTATATTTAATTCTCAAATCTTTTTAAGGAAAACAATTTCCTATATTCTGTCTAGCTCCTAATGTATATTTTTGGAGCACTCTAGCATTTTACTTAGAGGATTCAGAACCATCATCGTTTCTTTATACATATACTAATACATATAACCATAGTATTTTGGGAGATTTCCCAGGCTAATGCAGAGTATCTTACTTCTTCTTGCAAATTACATTTCATATCCAAATATACATCATTATTTCACAAACATACTGAGAATGAGATGATGATACAGGTTTTCTCAAACATCATTTATTCAGGGTTATTAAGAACAAACTTGTTTTACTGTTGGATATCTAGTACCTGTCGTTTAAAAGGGAAAGATGTTTCAAAAACCATCTTTTGTTCCAAGAATTAGTGAGAATATTGAAGAGTTAATTTCCAGGGGCCATAGAAGTTATGATAGCTTAATCATATGCTATGGGTAGGAAGTTAATCAACCTTCAGAATCTCACTAATCCTAAGTCAAGTCATGTGTATTCAGACTTGTTTACAGAGAATTCTCATGCTAATAAATCTGTATGAATCCGAGTAGTCTAGATAAGTCAAGGATTTTGAGTAGCAAATTCATCTTGAAATACTTACAAGGCTATTATTTCTTACAAATACTTGTTGGAATTATTTTGAGGAAGATTTAGTTTTGCACAACCCTTGGATGATAGATTTAAATACTTGCTTTTCAATTTCTTGAAGAGGACATCCAAGTAAGGAATGCAAGTTAATTCTTTTTGCAAGATAAAAAGAGGACAACAACAAGTTCAGATTAGTACAAGATCGATTAGTAGTGACCTTGAGTTTTCAATGGCTTAATCTGAATTCGAAAGAAACAGATTAAGTGACAGTTCTAAAAGCTTTTGCCAAGAGATAAGTCTGATCGATTATTTCTTAGTGGAAATGTCTCATGATTCAGTGCTGTAAGGTCATGACACTAGATTACAAGTACTCGTCTTGGGAAAGTGATAAAAGACATGAAGAGTTGATAAACCTAGATAAATGACTTATCTCGTCTCATTAAGTTCACTCATCATTATGAAACATGGAAGCATGATTAGTCTAGCATAGTCTTATTTTGTTTGTTTGTCATTAAGTCTATAATAATTCTTTAAACTCGTAATATCAACGATACCATCAGGTATTTTCACCATTTAATGCTTTCTGTTATTTTCTACCCTTGCTTTTAATGCTTTACTGCACTTTACTTTTCAGAACTAGAAGTTAGACAAATTCATTACTCAACACAAACCTAGGATTATGTTTAAATTCTAAGATTCATGGTGTTATTAAAATACTTCTATCGTATAACTCTCTAGTGAACGATCCCGACAAATAAATAAATACTGCAAGCTTGATACCGTGCGCTTTCGGTAGTGTAAACGAGGCATATTCTTGAAATACTCTATAAGAATTATGTTAGAAAGAGAGTCAAGAATCATTGCAGTAGTTTTGCATAGACAAAACGGGGGATCATCGTAGCAAACAACAAATTTAAAATAGGAGGGGATTCCCCCGAGAAGCTTCACGTGTATTATGGATTTCCGAGGTACTTGGGACAGTTATTGTAACACCCCGGTTTTTGGTAACCCAGGTCGGGATGTCACCGCCACACCTCCCTAGTAAGACACGGTTTCTCCGAGCTTACTAAAGAGATGCAAGGCTAGGTATTGCAGTGTTTAAAACATTTAAAGCATTCAAAATAGCCCATACAATATAATTCAAAATTAATAATAGCATAGCGCAGCGGAAATATTTAGTTTAGTACAGTATCGCAGCGGAAAATATAAAAAGGGCCGACATGGCCAAAACACGGGTTAAACAGGCCCGTTCATAATATCGTCTAAGTACGAAATTTAAAAGCAAAATAAAAGTTCCCAAAATCCCATGCATGATTCGTGCTCACACATGCTCATTCCACATATTCTGTAGAGAAAGGAATAAAAACGGTTTTGATCAGCAAAATTGCTGAGTAAGTTAACACATGCATGATCGTAGGGTTTAAAAGCCATAACTTTAATAATTTAACAAAAGCATGATAATAACATAATATTTGATTTCATATAATCCATATCATATAGCACAATCTATCTCAGGCTCTATTTAAGAACACCTATCACATGGTTCAAGATAATAGCCATAATTTAAATAAAGCATTTAAATAATTTAATTTGACAACAATATCATTTAATCAAGTTTAATTTAATTTAGAATCCCCACTACATTCCCGATTTGGTATTTCAAAGTTTCACGATAAAGATCGCGATGTCAACAAGTTTAGCCGGTAGCCCGGCGGCCGCAGCCGTATCAGCCATACCCAGTACCACTCCGGAGCCTCGGGAAACCCATACGGATATTCACGAGAGTGTAGGCTCTAAGTTTCGCCGTTTTGGCAATATCACATTTCAAGTATAGCGCGCGGGGTCACCATCGTCCATTACGGCACGAAGTGAATCGTTAGGGGGCACCCTGCAGAGCACTCACCCCTAATTTTAATTTATCAAGTTTGTAAGGGGATTTAGTTTTTTTTTAAAATCTGCCTTTCCATTGTATAAATTTAGAAACAATATCTCAATTCGTTTCAACCCTAAAGGTTAATTCCATGTTTCAACAAGATTTCAAATTTTCGTTTCGGTAAATCACAGTTTACTCCAAAATTCGTCTAAAATCAGATTTAATTCCAAAAATTCCAAAGTTTCATATCTGACTCGGAAACATCAAGATCTACAACTTTCGTGTTTTAACTTTTTCAATCCGAGATACCTAAGTAGGTCAAAAACGCCAATTTTCGCATAACAAGAAATCTGTCCGAGATTAATACATCACAGTTCAAAGATTTCAATTTCTACCATATCAATTCAACTCCAAATTTAATGAAATTTGACAGGGATCATCTTAAGACATTTATCTACAACTTTCATGTTCGGCCAAAGATCTAAAACAGCCTAGATCCTATGTCAAAAACGTGATCAAGATCATTCCTAAGTTCTGTCCAAGATTTCAAGATCTAGAATTAAACAGTTCGGTTTTGACAGGTTTTAACATATCAAATCAACTCCAAAAATTCTCAAATTTTTACAGTAGCTAGGTCTAAGTCTTAGGAACGTTTTTCGTGTTTTAAGTTTTTCCGTTTGAGTTCGTTTTAAAGGTCGGAAAAATTCAACAATTCTGTTGCGTCGGTAGGAAAACAAAAGTGGACAGATTTATGATTCTTGTCAAATCTTTTAGGTTTCGAATGTTTTAAAATCTCCCAAAACCATGTAAGGTTAACTTACTGTGTCTATGAACGTCGGGAATGTCCAATTCGGAGGCGTGGCTTCCAGATCACCGTTTCTCCTCTCCGTTCGTCGGGTTCTACGATCTAGATTCGATACGGGGTGTAGAAAGAAAAAGGAGATGATTAGGATTCGTTTTCGAATCGTTTATTGAATAAAGATTGGACCGAGACTTACCACGACTATGGGGATCTGTAGAGAACTCGTCCAACAGCGTTCGTCTTGGTTTCGTGCCTCCGACGACTCCGGATTTAGGGTTTCGAACGTATAGAATGGTTTAGGGTTTTGTAACCTTGTTCGGGGCTCCCAAGGGGCTTATTTATAGAATTCTAAGTCCCTAGGGCGTCCACAACCGAGCTAGAAGTCTGGAGTCGAGAGATGTTCAACCGAACGTCGAAAAATCCGCGTTCGGGCGAGAGATTCACGCAACAAACGAATCTGTGAAGTGGCGCGGTCGTGGCGCGCTGAAGCCCTTCCACCGCGCGGCCACCGCGCCGACTTCGCCTGGACTTCGGTCCGGGCGGGTCGTGCGATCCGTCGTGCTTTTCCGCCTCTCTTTCGGGTTTCTATCCCTCTATGCTCCCGAATTCCGATTTCCGGGGTATATTCGGGTTCATACTTTCTCTCTAATTTTATTCCCAGTCTAATTGAATGTTTTGGACTCGAATACTCGAGTTCATTAGTGTCGGGTTTTGGTGTTCCATTTATCCATCCTTTTTATTGAATTAAATTCCTTTAATTCCTTTTTAAGTAAAAGTCTCATTTCTCATTTCCCTATCTTTATTTATTTCTTTTATTTGCTGGATTGGTTTATTTATTTATAGTATTCATTTTATTTATTATTTATTTATTTAATTATTGTTTTATTTTATGTTGGAAAATTCTCGGGTATTACAGTCTACCCTCCTTAAGAATCAACTTCGTCCTCGAAGTTGTGTTTCGGCTTTTCTCGTCTCGTGCTAAAGGTCTTGTGTTTGTTTTATTATGTTGTGACTGAACTTAGAATTAAAACTTCTAAGCTGCCTACGTACCCGGTAAAGGGATCAAGCCATAACGTAGTTCAAAAGTTTACAAAAATGCACGAAAAATTAGGGGGTATGACATCCTCTCCCCCTTAAGATTGCAGTTATGTCCCCATAACTGTGTCGGTATCGGTTTGGAACAATGTCGGGTATCGTTCTCTCATGTCGGATTCTACTTCCCAAGTTGCCGTCTCACTTTCGTGGTTTGACCAAAGAACCTTTATCATTTTGATGGTTTTGTTCCTCGTTACTCGTTCCTTAGTATCGAGAATACGCACTGGGACTTCCTCATAAGTCAAATCTTCATCGAGCTCAATTATCTCTGGTTGAAGTACGTGTGTCGGGTCCGGCACATACTTCTTTAGTTGCGAGACATGGAAAACATTATGAACTCTATCTAAGTGTGGCGGTAAGGCCAATCGGTAGGCTAGAGTTCCGACTCGTTCTAGAATCTCGTAAGGTCCTATGTATCGTGGACTTAACTTCCCTCGTTTGCCAAAGCGCATCACCCCCTTCATGGGTGATATCTTTAGCATGACCCTATCTCCCACTTGAAATTCTAGGTCTCGTCGTCTCACGTCGGCATAACTCTTTTGACGGTCTTGAGCGGCTTTCATCTTCCCTTGGATCACTTTGATTTGTTGAGCCATGTCTTCGATAAGTTGTGGTCCCACTACCACGGACTTATCGTTTTCTTCCCAGCTCAAAGGGCTTCGGCACTTTCGTCCATACAACGCCTCGAAAGGTGCCATGCCGATACTAGCATGGTAACTATTATTATAGGAAAACTCAATCAAGGGTAAATGAGATTCCCAATTTCCTTTGAATTCCAACACGCATGCTCTCAGCATGTCTTCTAGTGTTTGGATTGTTCTTTCGGTTTGTCCATCCGTCATCGGGTGGAATGCGGTGCTCATTTTGATTTGAGTACCGAGAGCTTTTTGTAACTCCGTCCAGAAATGAGAGACAAATCTACTGTCTCTATCGGAAATGATATCATGTGGTACTCCATGTCGTCGTACCACATTATCAATGTAGGCTCGGCCCAATTGGTCCATAGTCCACGTGTCTTTCATTGGGATAAATATGGCTGTCTTCGTTAGCCTATCCACAATCACCCAAATCTTGTTCAGGCCTTTCGGTGATCGGGGTAATCCCGAGACAAAGTCCATTGAGATGCTATCCCACTTCCAACTTGGAATCTCTAGTGGTTGCATCAATCTTAAGGGTTTATGTCGCACTGCCTTAACCCTTTGGCAGGTGAGACATCTCGCCACGAAATTTGCCACTTCCTTCTTCATTCCCGGCCACCAATAAATCTTCTTCAGATCCTTGTATAGCTTGTCACCTCCGGGATGTATGGAATATGGCGTGTTGTGCCCTTCCTCCATCAACCTTTGCTTCAACTCGGCACATTTAAGAGGCACACACCATCTCCCTTTGTAACGGATGCTTCCATCCTCGTGGACAGCAAATCCTATTGCCTTTCCTTCGGCAATATACCCTTTTATCTTCTCGAGTTTCGGGTCGCCCGGTTGAGCGAGTCGAATCTCGTCTAATATTGGAGTCTCTACGACCATGGCATTGATCGTTTCTCTCACTGTGCCAGGATGCACAAGTTCTAACTCCAATCTTGCCAAATCCATGTACAATGCCGGCGGAATTACCAACGAGTTTGTCACGTGTTGGGTTTTCCGACTTAGGGCATCGGCTACCACATTCGCCTTCCCCTCGTGGTATGCTATCTCTAAATCGTAGTCTTTGATGAGCTCCAACCACCTTCGCTGTCTCAAATTCAACTCCTTCTGAGTGAATATATATTTCAAGCTCTTGTGGTCGGTGAACATTCGACACTTCCGCCCATAAAGATAATGTCTCCATATCTTTAGAGCGAAAACGACCGCTGCCAACTCCAGGTCATGTGTCGGATAATTTTCCTCGTGAGGTTTTAGTTGGCGTGATGCATAGGCTACGACTCTCGAGTCTTGCATCAAAACACAACCTAAACCTTCCTTCGAAGCATCGCTATATACTTCGAAGTCGCCTTTCTCTGATGGTAGTGTTAATACGGGTGTGGTTGTGAGTCGTTTCTTCAGCTCTTGAAACGATGTCTCACATGCTTCGGTCCACTCGTATTTTGCCCCTTTCCTAAGTAGCTGGGTCAAAGGACGTGCAATCCTTGAAAAGTCCTTCACGAATCGTCTATAGTATCCGGCTAATCCAAGGAAACTCCTTATTTCCGTTGGACTCTTGGGAGTTGCCCATTCAGTTACGGCAGAGACCTTTGCCGGGTCCACTGATACTCCATCAGCGGATACTATGTGTCCGAGAAATGCCACTTCTTTCAGCCAGAAGTCACATTTCGACAGCTTGCCGTATAGCTGGTTTCTTCGCAAGATTTCCAACACTTGATGTAAGTGCTTCGCATGCTCCTCCTCGCTCTTCGAGTAGATCAGGATGTCGTCAATGAACACTACGACACACTGGTCTAACAATTCTCGAAACACGTTGTTCATGAGATTCATGAACATGGCCGGAGCATTTGTTAACCCGAAGGATAACACTGTGAACTCGTAATGACCATATCGCGTTCGAAACGCCGTCTTTGGAATGTCCTTCTCGGCGATCCTCAATTGATGATACCCAGATCGCAAATCGATCTTCGAGAATACTGAAGCTCCCTTCAGTTGATCAAACAGATCCTCTATTCTCGGTAGGGGGTATTTATTCTTAATGGTCACTTGGTTTAGTCCTCGGTAATCTATGCAAAGGCGTAGCCCTCCGTCCTTCTTCTTGACAAACAAAACCGGTGCTCCCCAAGGGGACGTACTCGGTCTTATGTAACCTTTTCCCAATAGCTCCTCGAGTTGTTCCTTTAACTCCTTCATTTCCAGTGGTGCCATCCGGTACGGAGCTTTTGAGACAGGCTCTGTCCCCGGAATGAGATCTATCGTGAATTCAAGATCTCTCTCAGGTGGCATGCCCGGAACGTCTTCAGGGAACACGTCCGGGTATTCTCTTACCACTGGTATGCTATCAACCTTGTTCTCTTCCGCCTCAAGGTTGTGCACATAGCACGCATATAGTTCATACCCCTTACGCATCAAGTTACTTAGTTTAAGTGCACTAACGATTTTGTTACTTTTCTTAGGGGGCTGAGAGTAAAAGATAACTCTCTTTCCCCTACTTTTTGACAAGGTGATCTTTTGTTTTTGGCATTCGATCACCGCTTTATACTGGGATAGCCAATCCATCCCCAGTATGATGTCAAAGTCTCTTAAGTTAAATTCTACCAAGTTCGCGAAGAATTCTACGTTCTTTATCACTATAGGAATTCCGTTATATCGTTTAGAGCAAGACACTACTTCTCCAGAAGGCAATTGAATTCCTAAGCTAATTCTCTCGCACTTAGGTAGATCTAACTCAGGCACTATCCTTGATGCAATAATTGAGCAACTAGCCCCGGAATCAAATAAAATTCTAAGGGGTGTATTCAAAACGTGAAATGTACCTGCCATCACTTCTCCTTGCGCAGGCACGTCCGCTTGGTTCACCACGTTCAGCCTCCCCATAGGGCGTCCTTGGTTGCCCTGCTGATTCGCGTTCTGCTGCTGATTCTGTTGCTGGTTTTGATTCTGTGGGGGCGGAGGTCGTTGGTTCTGGTTCTGGTTTTGCGGCCTATTTTGAGGGGGTCGGTACCCTTGGTTATTGCCATTTCGCCCGTTTTGGTTTTGAGGCTGTTCTTGCCCCGCGACCAAATCGTCCCTCTTCGTTATGTTCTCGAGCCTAGTTCGACATTCCCGTCGAACGTGACCCATTCGACCGCATCGGTAACAAGCGCCTTGTTGCGGGCATCCCCTTGCCAGATGTGGCCGTCCACATCGCGGGCAAGGCGGTACCGGATCTTCTTGATTGAACCTCCTCCCAGTGTTGCTTTGTTGGGGCCTATTCGCCCCTCTGCGCTGCTCGTTCCTTCCAGTGTTGTTCTCCTTTCTTGAGTCTCGGCTTCTCTTGTCTTGAGGACCCCTGTTGGACTCCCCACTCACCCTTCTTTTCAGCTGCTGCACGCGTGCTACCGCTACAGCGCGATCGTATACGGCTTGCAAATCGGGGTAGTGTACCCCCGCGATCACTTCGCGCACAGACAGGTTCAGTCCCATCTCGAACTTCTGTGCCTTCTCCGCATCAGTAGGCACTAGCCTTGGTGCGAACCTCACCAGCTCCTTAAAGCGGGTGTAGTATTCTTGCACCGTTTGGCTTCCTTGCTTCAGTGACAGGAATTCCTCGTACATGGCAGCTTTGGTACTCAAGGGATAAAATCGATCCCTGAGTAGTTCCATCATCTCCATCCACGAATAAGGCTCGTCATCTTCGGTCAGTTTGGCTTGCGTTGCTTGCCACCAGTCGTCAGCTTCGCCTCCCAAGTAGTATGAAGCGACATGTACCCTCTCTCCTTCCGGACATTTGACCGCTCCTAGCAGCTTGTCAAAAGTCCGGATCCATTCCTCCAGTTTAGCCGGATCCTCCTCACCAGCATAGTGGGGCGGCTGGTAGGGATTCACCATCGCCAGGTAGTTAGGGCGAGCTTGGGGTGGAGGTACCGCCGCAGCTTGTCCCTGGTTGACTTGCGCGTTTCCGAGCGCAATCAGCACTTCCTCTATCGTCCTAAGACGATCGCCCACATTGTTCGGTGCGGGGGCGTCCTGCGCACCTTGGGGTTGTTCCTCATCAGGTTGAATTGGTTCAGTGACGTTTGGTGGTGTTTCAGTAGGCATCTCAGTGGTGGTTTGGGGAGTGGTTTGAGTTCTTCCTCTTCCTCTTCCTCTGGGTGCCATTCTGGTACAAATATGATAGTTTAGGACTGATGAATTTAGCATATAGTCTAAGCAATTTCTATGAATGTATATGTGTGCAGTAATTTAGCACGTGGTGCTTTGTTCGGATTAAGAAGCATCGTATGCTTTGGGGTTTTATTTTATTTTGTTTTGTTTGTTTTGATTTAAAAAAAAAATAAATCGGCATTTTATTTCCTCATAAGAAATTTTAGTACAAAAGTAGAAATATTTTTCTAGCAAAACAATGCCTAACAGTAGAATCTCTAGTGCCTCATGACGTCTCTCGGCGGGGTAGCAGGATCTTCCTCCGGATCTTCCTCCTCCGAACTCGGCGGTAGTAGGTCGTCAAAGATAGTGTTTAAGTCTTGCCCGTGGGCATCGATGTATTCCTTTAGTATTAAGTTTTGTGTAGTGAGGGTTTGGACTTGGCGCTCGAGTTGGTTTATGCGGTGATGATCCGCCTCTCTCAAGTTGCCCATATGATGTAAATTGGCCTCCAACTGAGCCATACGGTACTTCATCTGCTCTAGGGTCTGGTGGGAATCGAGATGAACACTCATCATCCTGACCATCAACTGCATCATGTCTTGACTAGCCATCTAGCGCAAGCAAGAGATCTAAGTTAATATTCGCCAAGATTCTAGTTCAATTCGCCCAGATTCTAAGTTCGAGTTTCCAAGATTCTAAGTTCAAGTTTCGCCAAGATGCTAAGTTCAAGTTTCGCAAAGATTCTAAGTTTGAGTTTCGCCAAGATGCTAAGTTCAAGTTTCCAAGATGCTAAGTTCATAGCAGAGATGCGACATGCATATGCAAATGATAGTTCCCCCCAATAATAATTTAATGCACCATATATATTTTTCCCATGGGTTTTAAAATAAAATTTCTCCATGGAAATAAAAATTTAAAATTTAAAATAATAGTCAAAATATTAATAATAGTTTAAAAATAATAATCGTTTAAAAATAATAGTTTAAAAGTAATAATGGTTTAAATAATAGTTTAAAAATAGTAATGGTTTAAAAATAGTAGTTTAAAAATAATAGTTTAAAAATAACCGGGCTCTGATACCAACTTGTAACACCCCGGTTTTTGGTAACCCAGGTCGGGATGTCACCGCCACACCTCCCTAGTAAGACACGGTTTCTCCGAGCTTACTAAAGAGATGCAAGGCTAGGTATTGCAGTGTTTAAAACATTTAAAGCATTCAAAATAGCCCATACAATATAATTCAAAATTAATAATAGCATAGCGCAGCGGAAATATTTAGTTTAGTACAGTATCGCAGCGGAAAATATAAAAAGGGCCGACATGGCCAAAACACGGGTTAAACAGGCCCGTTCATAATATCGTCTAAGTACGAAATTTAAAAGCAAAATAAAAGTTCCCAAAATCCCATGCATGATTCGTGCTCACACATGCTCATTCCACATATTCTGTAGAGAAAGGAATAAAAACGGTTTTGATCAGCAAAATTGCTGAGTAAGTTAACACATGCATGATCGTAGGGTTTAAAAGCCATAACTTTAATAATTTAACAAAAGCATGATAATAACATAATATTTGATTTCATATAATCCATATCATATAGCACAATCTATCTCAGGCTCTATTTAAGAACACCTATCACATGGTTCAAGATAATAGCCATAATTTAAATAAAGCATTTAAATAATTTAATTTGACAACAATATCATTTAATCAAGTTTAATTTAATTTAGAATCCCCACTACATTCCCGATTTGGTATTTCAAAGTTTCACGATAAAGATCGCGATGTCAACAAGTTTAGCCGGTAGCCCGGCGGCCGCAGCCGTATCAGCCATACCCAGTACCACTCCGGAGCCTCGGGAAACCCATACGGATATTCACGAGAGTGTAGGCTCTAAGTTTCGCCGTTTTGGCAATATCACATTTCAAGTATAGCGCGCGGGGTCACCATCGTCCATTACGGCACGAAGTGAATCGTTAGGGGGCACCCTGCAGAGCACTCACCCCTAATTTTAGTTTATCAAGTTTGTAAGGGGATTTAGTTTTTTTTAAAATCTGCCTTTCCATTGTATAAATTTAGAAACAATATCTCAATTCGTTTCAACCCTAAAGGTTAATTCCATGTTTCAACAAGATTTCAAATTTTCGTTTCGGTAAATCACAGTTTACTCCAAAATTCGTCTAAAATCAGATTTAATTCCAAAAATTCCAAAATTTCATATCTGACTCGGAAACATCAATATCTACAACTTTCGTGTTTTAACTTTTTCAATCCGAGATACCTAAGTAGGTCAAAAACGCCAATTTTCGCATAACAAGAAATCTGTCCGAGATTAATACATCACAGTTCAAAGATTTCAATTTCTACCATATCAATTCAACTCCAAATTTAATGAAATTTGACAGGGATCATCTTAAGACATTTATCTACAACTTTCATGTTCGGCCAAAGATCTAAAACAGCCTAGATCCTATGTCAAAAACGTGATCAAGATCATTCCTAAGTTCTGTCCAAGATTTCAAGATCTAGAATTAAACAGTTCGGTTTCGACAGGTTTTCACATATCAAATCAACTCCAAAAATTCTCAAATATTTACAGTAGCTAGGTCTAAGTCTTAGGAACGTTTTTCGTGTTTTAAGTTTTTCCGTTTGAGTTCGTTTTAAAGGTCGGAAAAATTCAACAATTCTGTTGCGTCGGTAGGAAAACAAAAGTGGACAGATTTATGATTCTTGTCAAATCTTTTAGGTTTCGAATGTTTTAAAATCTCCCAAAACCATGTAAGGTTAACTTACTGTGTCTATGAACGTCGGGAATGTCCAATTCGGAGGCGTGGCTTCCAGATCACCGTTTCTCCTCTCCGTTCGTCGGGTTCTACGATCTAGATTCGATACGGGGGTGTAGAAAGAAAAAGGAGATGATTAGGATTCGTTTTCGAATCGTTTATTGAATAAAGATTGGAACGAGACTTACCACGACTATGGGGATCTGTAGAGAACTCGTCCAACAGCGTTCGTCTTGGTTTCGTGCCTCCGACGACTCCGGATTTAGGGTTTCGAACGTATAGAATGGTTTAGGGTTTTGTAACCTTGTTCGGGGCTCCCAAGGGGCTTATTTATAGAATTCTAAGTCCCTAGGGCGTCCACAACCGAGCTAGAAGTCTGGAGTCGAGAGATGTTCAACCGAACGTCGAAAAATCCGCGTTCGGGCGAGAGATTCACGCAACAAACGAATCTGTGAAGTGGCGCGGTCGTGGCGCGCTGAAGCCCTTCCACCGCGCGGCCACCGCGCCGACTTCGCCTGGACTTCGGTCCGGGCGGGTCGTGCGATCCGTCGTGCTTTTCCGCCTCTCTTTCGGGTTTCTATCCCTCTATGCTCCCGAATTCCGATTTCCGGGGTATATTCGGGTTCATACTTTCTCTCTAATTTTATTCCCAGTCTAATTGAATGTTTTGGACTCGAATACTCGAGTTCATTAGTGTCGGGTTTTGGTGTTCCATTTATCCATCCTTTTTATTGAATTAAATTCCTTTAATTCATTTTTAAGTAAAAGTCTTATTTCTCATTTCCCTATCTTTATTTATTTCTTTTATTTGCTGGATTGGTTTATTTATTTATAGTATTCATTTTATTTATTATTTATTTATTTAATTATTGTTTTATTTTATGTTGGAAAATTCTCGGGTATTACAGTTATTTACCACTGGTGGAATTTTCATATAACAATAGTTACCATGCGAGCATCGGCATGGCCCCTTTTGAGGCATTGTATGGCAGACGCTGTAGAACTCCTCTTTGTTGGAGTGATCCTTCGGAACGCATTATCTTGGGACCAGAAGTGATAGACAGACCACAGAGATCGTGCGTATCATCAAGGATCGAATGAAAGAAGCCCAAGATCGCCAAAAAAGTTATGCAGATCTTCACTGACGAGACATAGAATTTGCAGTGGGAGATTGGGTATTATTGCGAGTGTCTCCAGTGAGAGGAGCAAAACGATTCGGGAAAAAGGGAAAATTAAGCCCTCGCTACATTGGACCGTATGAGGTAACCAAACGAATCGGAAAGGTAGCATATCAGTTGGATTTACCTTCTAAGGTAGGAAACGTTCACAACGTGTTCCACGTGTCTCAGTTAAGGAAATTTATGTCGGATCCCAACAAGATAATTCAGCCCGATGAAATCGAATTGAACGAAAGTTTGGAATATGAAGAATACCCTGTGGCAGTGTTGGATGTCAAAGAGAAAGTGTTAAGAAACAAAGTGATTCCGATGGTAAAAGTCGTATGGTCACGACATGGAGTCGAAGATGCTACATGGGAGATAGTAAAGTTTATAACAGAGCGCTACCCTGAATTGGACTTAACTCCAATTCAGTGAAGAGGTAAAAAGTTACTCCATTTTCTATTTCATTCGAGGACGAATGATCCTTGGGGGGGGGGAATGTAACATCCCGACTAATTAATTGGTAAATGAATTTAATTAATTATAATTAATATTTACTAACTTTAAATTATTGGTGGATTAGGTAAGAGCTTACCAATAAATAAAAGGGCCCAAACAAGAAGAAGTGTAGAAGAACTTGGGCCATAAACTAGTTAGTAGAAGTAGGGAGTTAGCAAGGAGTAATAAAAGCCCATAACCGGCCCAAGAATCTGGCCAGCCCAGCAGGACATGTGGCATCGGTTAAGTAAGGGAGAAGTCTCCAATTTCAAGCCAAAAATCATCCCTTTCCACCGAGAGCTACAAGAAGGAGGAGGAAGAAAATGGGTTTGAACCAAGAGGTGAAATTGAGCTAGGGAGTTTGGAAGATTGAAGAATTAGAGCTTAGTAGTGGTTGTGGTAAGGTTATTCCTTCCTTGTTCTTTCTCCATTTGAAGTTATAATCATGTTTGAAGCTTGAATTTGGGGATCTTGTTGTTTTTGTAGAAATTGGCTTGGGAAGTTTGGAATTGGTTGAATCTTTAGAATTCAACTTCATACATGATGTTGGGTAAGTTTTACACTTGATTTTGAAGTTGAGTGGGAGAGTTAATCTGAAAATTTGGAAAAAATTCATGTTGAATTGAAGAGGATAGGTGAATCTTACACTTGACTTTGATGCATGTTTTAAATTGTATAGGGGCATTTGAAGGTGGAGATAGGAGAGCTTGAGAAGACCAAATTGGGAGCTTGGGAAGCACATAATTAAGGAAATGGATAAGATAATGCTTGAATTCGTACAATGGTAGCTGAAACTTTTGACAAGTTCCGTCCCACGAGCTTTTTCTAAAATATACCAGGTTAGATTTATTAAATGAAAAGCGTTATGATTCACGGGAAAGGGTTTAGGGATACATCAAGGTTATTAGTCTTTTTATTACTCAAGTATGGTGCGTTGGTTTCAAATGGCGCTGTGGTCCTCTCTGTCATGAAATGTTGACAAATCTCATGGCATAGCCGGGATAGGTTGACCTTCAGCCTGTCACACTGAGGATCCCCGGCAAATATGCCATGATACTTCTCATCAATTCTTGCCATAAGATTTCCTGCCATGAAACTTTTGACTGGTTCCCACCACATGAGTATTTTCCAAAAAAAATCATGATCCTGGTTTAGGTTTTATTTAATGAAACCAATTTATGATGGCGGTGTTTTGATTAGGGATATATTTATACGTAGTCATGTTTTTATTGCTCGTAGTTAAGAAACTGTGCCCCTGAAAGCGCACGGTGTCAAAAATTGCAGTAATTTATAGTAAGACCGGATCGTTCACTGGAGGATGTGCGATAGAAGCAGGTCCCACGTCGTTTTACTAGATTTTCCATTCGTATTGCTCAATAGGTTTGAAAGATGATTAATATCTACTGACGGGAATTTAAACTAGATCTCGAAAGCAGTTAAATTAATCTACAAAGCAAATAAATCTATTCTCGAAAGCGGATAAGAATCATTCTAGGAATGCAGTAAACATTATCTACGAAAGCAGGGAAAAGGTGCATTGTGCCAACCGTGAAGTTGGGTCACAATGTAGACAGAAAGGACAGGAAGAAAAGAATGGAAATTGGACAAGAGTGAGACACAGCAATATTAAACTTCCATTTTCATACGCAGATCTTTGTTTGGGATAATTCTATCAGATAGCTAATTCTCATGCTCTCAATAAGACTTTCCCTTTAACAGACAGGTACTTGCAATATGAGTTTACATGTTCTTAAGACCGCAAATTCTAAGATACCACAGATTCGTAACTGCCCTGGCCTGGGTGTGTTACTTCATCTGTGGTGGAAAAGCATCACCCAACACATCATTTATTGAAATGCCAAGTACCACTATCATTCTCCCATGTCACACCCAAAGATTTGAATTCAGCCCTAAACTATCCCTTAACTGTCAATCCTAGTAGCAGTTACACAACTCTCAATACAACCGAGTGACCTCTAATGAAAGCGGTTAAAAGAAAGCGGTAAAGAAAGCATTTAAACCTATCACTCGGAGGTTTTGAAAATCTGACCCTGGTAGTAAAAGACAGCTCCCCATCAGGATGAAGGAGTATGGATCAAGAATTCCCGGCTCTCAGTGAACCACTAGTGTGTTCACTTCCTTCCGGGAGATTATGAGATACAAACTAATGAAACGAACTAATAAATTAGTTTGTTCCGGATGCACTCACTCAGGACTCAAAAGTAGGCTTTGGCAGAAGAGGATAGCAGTTGAAAGAAAACTCAACCCTATCTTGGAAAATAACCAAGGCCTGGATGATGTTCCTCTAAGATTATTTACTACACTGTATTTGAATCCAAGTGGACCCCATCTCGGTGTAGCACTTAATCTTACATTTCCATCAACCAGCAATTTTGGAAAATAATAGATTTGAAAATCATTCCCTGTCAGGTACTAGACTCTCAGTTAAAACACAGACCCTTTCAGTCTAGGCGAGACCTAATCGCTGAATCTGCTTCTTAATTTCCCGAAATACAACCCTTGACAGAATATGAATTAGTCATAACTGAAGAATTTATCCCTTACTCAGATCCGGATTTTATAAAGAGGTTTTTGTTGGAAATTTATAAAGCAATATCTGTTTAAGATCTAGACTTCTGTTGTCCAAGGGAAGGATCCCAAAATAAGTACAGACCACAATAGTATATAATATTATCATGCATAAAGATATATGGAAGTGTAAAATTAATTGACCCAAAATATAGATGCGGGTCTAGACAGAAGGTGAAACACAGAATGGAGTGGTCAAGGGACCAAAGTAATGGCAGAATAATCAGGTGGACTGTAAACATCTACTGTCCAATTTCCTAATCACTCGGATGGAGCGAATTTAGACTGCTTAGACCCTATAATGGTGGTGTCAACACCAGTTGGGCCTCCACTGTCTGTGAATTCGGATAAAAACCTACATGCTTCCCTTCTATAATGATCATCAGTTGGCATTGACTGATGCCAACTGACTCCCAGTACGGATGGGGATTCAGGTTTGGAAATTAAGATAATAAAAATAAAACTGTATATGGATGGGAGTCAGCCGAGCAGCTATTATAACCCCGGATGGGCGAACCGCCAAGGCTTCCACTGACAGCCATCCAGACCATGCAAAATAACAATTAGTAACTAATACCCAGAATACGAGCTAGTTATCCATGAGGGAGTACCCGCCAACATTAGTCTGATGTATTCTTTACTAATGGTTCCACACAACACACAAAGACAAAATAAATAAGAAACAAAAGAAGATCCCTTGTATGAGAGACATTGGTTTCTCATGCAAGGTTGTGGATTGGGTCCACAATTGATGGTCTTAAATAATCCTTCCTACCATAATTAATTACAGTCCAGATTATCTGTTTAAGCCATCGAGATTTTGTTTATACAAGAGTGTTTTAATGGCAATTGAACAAAGGTCCTTTAGTCATGATGATTATTGAAGTTTGATTATTGCTAATCTCAATCTTTAATCATTAATGAGTCAAGGGTTCAATCAGTTAAGTGATGCAAATGGAGAATCAAAATTTGGGCAGCATAACACCCTATATTGCAATTCCAGAATGTTACATCCTAACCCGTGGGGCTATGATGTGAGTGTTGCAATATAAAATAGGGAGAGAATGAAATTTGTTTGAGATTAAATAGAGGGAGAGGAACCCTTGTCGCGATATCATAAATTTTGTCGCGGACCGAGATCCGCGACATGGACATCCCGACAAGTTTTTAGAATTTTTGGCAGCATAACGCCTCTTTGTCGCTATGCAAGATTTTGTCGCGGAACGTGGTTCCGCGACAAGGGTGACATCGCGACAAAGTGTTTTCAGAAAATTCCTAAAGCATTTGAACCCTTGTCGCTATGCATGGAAATTTTGTCGCGGAACGTGGTTCCGCGACAAGGTGTTCCGCGACAAGGTGTTCAAAGATCAAGGAACATGGCATAATTTTTCTGTCTCAGAATGGGATTTTGTCGCGGAACGTGGCTCCGCGACAAGATGATTCCGCGACAAAAAGCCATGAAGACAAAATGCAAGAGTTTGGCTCCTTTGTCGCTATGCATGGACAGTTTTGTCGCGGAACGTGGCTCCGCGACAAGGTATTCCGCGACAAAGGGTTTTAAATTATGGAGACAAGTGTCTTGAAACACCTTGGTCGCGTAACAGCCATTTTGTCGCGGAACGTGGTTCCGCGCCAGAAGGCGGTTGGCGCCCAAGGTGGTTCAGGACAAAAGTCAGAAAAAGCAGAAATGAACAGTGGCATGCAAACAGCGTGATCTCACCCTATTTCAGATCAAAAAGCTATTCTAAGCTAAAAATAAGCAAGAAACATTCAAAATAAAGAAGAACATGCTTAAACAAAAATAACAAGGATGGGCAGAATATTAAAATAAAGCAGGAGTCCTAATCTAGGGTTTGATCACACATCCACACAACATTATCCATAATATGCCAACAGTAGACATAAAAATAACAAAATGGGGGTCAAATGACCCCAAAATGAAAAAGAAAGCATAAATCCATGGGGTGTGAGACCCATTTCATGATTTGGGACACAAATGATGAATGTTTTCCCATATTATTGAAGAGGTATTGTTAATACCCATGATTTGGGTATTACAAACCCTAAAACAAGAGTTTAGAAACCAAAACATAGTATAAAAATGGCTATCTAAGCAACTGTGAACAGTAAAAACACTAAACTAAGCTAAACTAAGAGCAAAAATTAAATAATACATGAAAATAAACCTAAACTACTCTACCTAAGGAAAAACTCCTAAGCTTGCCTGCAAGAGCTCTACAACAATTTTAATCTCTACTGGCCAACCCAACCCTAGCTCATGGGAGACACCTCATATTTATAGAAGTGTAACCCTAAGCCCATGGGCCTTGATTCTAGCCCATTGTGTCTTAAGACATCACACACATCACAGCTTTGTCTCGGAGCATCAAGTTGGTCGCGGAACACACTGCATGTGGCAAGGCTTCTCGACTGGGTCTTGTGTCTCTAATTGTGCATCTTGGTCGCGGAACATGCCTTTGTCGCGGAGCATGCCATCGCGACAAGGGTCATCGCGCCAAGGGGCTTGGCTGGTCTCCTCTTCATTTGGGCCACTTGGTCGCGGAACATGCCTTTGTCGCGGAACACTGCATCGCGCCAAGGGGCTTCCGCGACAAAGGTCTTCCTGGGCCTGCTGGATTGGGCCAGATGGGCCGAAAATATTCTTTTTGTGGGCTTTTCTATCTTTTTCCCATCTTTTTGTTTCCTTTTCTTTTTCTCATGTTTTTGGATTTTTCTAACATAAATATGTAATAAAATTACATATTTATGTCTTTTTCACACCAGCTTATTATTTTTACAATTATGCATAAATTAGTCCAATTCGACTGCTTTCTTACTTAATGTAAGACCGGAATGCGATCAAATGCCCGTTTAAGACACGGAAATGGATTGAAAATAATGGTCATTTTTTGCCATTATCAACATCCTCACATTTAATACTGATCGTCCCCGAGCAGTCAGAGTCAATGTTCGTAAGAACACGGACTTTACATATTCAATTCATTTTCGTGGCTTCATAAATCACATCCTTTTTGGATTGGGATAAGACATTTAAAAATTATAAGTATTGAATTCCCTTGATTGCAGTGTTTAATGAAATGATACTTGCTCACTACATCGGGCCTACAAATCAAACATTATTATCAACCTTTCATGAATATCATGTTTGAGAAATGCAAAGATTAGGGATGAGAATTAGAGGATGACATGAACATGTGTAATAAGACAAAGCCTCACATATAAGAGAATCGGAAAAATTCACTCACTCTCAATTGGGGTTTAATCATGAACGCTCAAAATCACATTTAATTAAATTATCCCATAAGCTTGCAATCAGACCAACTCGCCACCGGCTCATTTCTTCAAATCGAGATCACGAGGTCTTATTCGAGGGTTATATCGGGGCATACGGTTGTAACATTAGGTAGGAAAGGGAAATTATTGGGCTAAGAAGTGGCAAGAATTAATTCTATCATAACTTGGCATTTTTATTTAAAATTTATGATCATCAATGTTTCTCTTTCTTTTTGATTTTCTTTCTATTGCATGACATTAGACTATTGTCTAATTGCTTGTCATCGGCAATTTATTGATGTTGAATGAAATTCAACTTCTCTCTTTTTTTTTTATCATAATTTTAATGCCTTTGATAGAATTCATCCTTGCACACTTGGGTTTGAATTTCTTGGTCTTTTTGTAAGGCTAGGAATAATATGAAGGGCTTCAAAGAAAAATTAGGCTTATAGGCTCAAATTGGTTAATCCTAAAGGGAAATATTTTTGGGTTTGGATTTCAAAAGAAGGCAAAAAATTTTGGGTTTTCTAGGTGCCTCGATCATATGCTCGATTTCGGGAATATGGCATGGTCTTGAATCGGTCACAATTGCAAGTTCTAGTTTCCTTTAATCAAAATGATTCACACATCAAAGAAAATGAATGAGTAAAAGTGACTCATGGCTCAAATCTCATAAGGTTGGGTTGATTCATGTCATACAATATTCTCAAATTTAATCCAAGCTTAGTTCTAACAACTTATTCAATCGAAATCTCTAACATGCAGATTTATTACCCAATAAGCTGATCGCATCATTAAATTTTTATAGCTCAAAATCTCAGGAATTCATGTCATGCATGTTCTCAATTATATTATCCCAATTTAAAAGTTTGAAAATTTAATCATAAGCCTAAATTCAACCTGTGAATTTAGAGCAAGTTTATGCATATTTTTGCTGGTTATTTAATTGAAAGCAGTAAAGAGGCACTGCTGACATACTGAGTATGTCAACAGCATATTTTTGGCCTGACAGTCACTTATTCATCTCGGACTGTGCAGACATCTTTTCAAAGGAAAGCAGTAAAGAATTGTTCAGTGGTCTCAAAAGATGAGTTCCAATTTAGGGAAAGCAAATAAATACAACCGAGGCAAGGGATTCTCGTGCAGTTAATACAAACCTGCACACACAAAAGGAGGATTCCCTTGCAGATTACTACTACTAAGATGGAAATGAAATAAAGCCAGGTAAAGTGGAACTAGGATTCTTCCTTTCTTCTTCAGGGCATGTATCGGAGCCAGAGAACACAACTGGAAAGCTCACAGCGCAGGCACTAATCGCGGTTTCTCAGAGGTGCATGCCATCTTGGGCAGTAGACTCTGACTCCTTGGCCTGCCCACAGTTGTGGGTTGTCTGGGTTGTCTGTTATCCAAGCGAGGACGTTGGTGGAAGTGTACCGAAAAACTGATCGATCTGTCACCATCCTGTCGATCATTCTGATCCCCTGCTCAACTTGGCTTTCGTCCGTCTTACTCATAAGCATCAATCCGCGGGTGAAGATTGACATCTTATGGTTGTCCTCAAGTCCCGGGCGTAGCAGTTCACAAGCGCGCTCCTCATTCCCTTCTGCAAATGCCCTGAGTGCTGGGATGAGCTGAAGATTGAAGTTTCCTGCCGCTGTGCATATTCGCAGGAATCTCTCCTTCTGCCGACGGATCCTTACTTGCCATCTCTTCACAGTGGAGGTGTTAACCTCGCATCGCTTGTATACGATAGTAAGGTTCCCAGCATCCCTGAGCTTCTTGCATACACGTTGTGCAGTAAACACATCCTTGATTTCATCCTCTCCTATCCGGGAGAGAATCTCACCAAGGAGTTCGAGCGGTAGGTCCAGCAACTTGGTTCCCTCTGGAGCAGGGTCTGGAATGGGAGGATTACCCCCTGAAAAGATAAGAAGTGATGAATTCAATTTTTATGTAATTTTCAGAAATTATTCAAATTCAGAAACCAACATCCTCACATTTAGAGCTTTGCTCTAGATGTGAGATTATTAAATTTCTGACTTGAATTTTAATTTAAAGCACATGTAAATAATATTTGGTTTTAAATGGGCTAAAGAGCCCAAAATAAAATAAAATTGGCCATTGGGCCTAAAATCTTTTTAATGGGCCATTGGGCCCAAAAGTTTTCAGTTTATTAAACAAGTCCGAGACACTTGTTGGAAGTGGAATGAGATGGATAGATGGAAATGGAATGCTCGAATATTGGAATGTGCAATGAAGACGTGGCGGAACGGATCTGCTATTTCTGGATAGCTTGGACTGTTTGGACAGTTAAAGCATCCAAAAATATTTGCAAACACTGTTTTTAATTTTAAAAATGGTTGACTTGTTTTATTTAACAAAGGTGGGATGTGAGTGGTCCCATTTTGGATTTTTGAAAAGGATAGCAGTTGGGTGACAAAAGTACTGCTATCTTACTCACACTAGTGTTCCATTGGGAACAAAAGGCTCAAGTCAAACATTAAACAAAAATAACTCTTTTTGTCTTTTTCTAAAAGTTGCTTTTATTAAAAGTGGAAGCTTCCTATTGGGTGTTTGTACTATATTTCCATAAACAAACAAACATTTATTCCCCTGAGATTTCTAACATGGGGACAAATGTGCCCAAAGAGATCTTACCTCTTTTATGACACCAACTCAACACTGTGCACATCACATCAGGATTAATCAAACCAATAACATCAAGATATTCAAAACAATACCCAAATGTTCATCAGTTTGTTCTTTCCAGTTTTAAACCTTCAAAAACTTATCCATTACCAGTTTCAAAATGGGGTTTCAGGCGTTTCAAAATGATGCTCATACCCGAGAGCACTTTGAAAACTTCCAAAAATCTAAAGTTAAATGCACACATCAACCACACCACACCAAAAACACAACAAAAATAAAAACAAAACAAACGGGTCCGAATGGGTGCTATGAACATGGCGAAAACAGAGTTTACCCTCTCCTCCTTGGCTCGGGTCTAGACACGGGTCCAAGGTTTGGGAGGAGTCCATGAAATCGGTCCATAGTTTCCCCTTGGAAATGGAGTGAAAGAGTGCGAAGAACACGTGGTGTTCGTTCGGATGAGAGAAAAATGGGGGAAAGAAGATGAAGAAGTTGGAGGAAGCTGAAATGACAAGAGAAAGTGAAAAGAAACTGGAGGGGGTGGGGGGGTATAAATACTTGAACTTTTGTCACGGAATCCGAGACTTTGTCGCGGAACCAGGTTCCGCGACAAGGCATAGCGACATCAGAGAGGTCGCGGAGCTGAGAGTTGGGCGCGGAGTCATGCTCCGCGACAGGGCTATCGCGACAAAGTTCAGTATGGAGACAGTCAACGCAGATCATGTCGCGGAGCAGGGCTTGGTCGCGGAGTCATGCTCCGCGACAAGGTGCATCGCGACAATCACCGGAGAAGGGTTAAGAAGGAAAAGGGAGTTTGTCGCGGAACAGGGCCTGGTCGTGATGTATGACATCGCGACAAAGGACCTTCCGCGACAAAGAATTTTTGAATTTCAAATTTTCTTGGACTGGGCCCGAGTGTGATGTGGGCCTGAGTCCATTTTATTTGATTTGGGCTGAATAAATTCAGTCCAAGTAAATTCAAAATGCTGGGCTGAAAATTAAACAATCCACTTGCATAAATTAGGTTGGGTTAGTTCCATTTATCTGTGAATTTTGTTTCGGGTATTGAATTTCTTCAATTCCCGAAAGCGTTTTCTTAGACTTATGGAACTAATCCAACCAAGAACCTGGTTTTCCATGTTACTCTTATCTGCTCCTCTTTTTGGGGGTTCCGAACTTCTGCAAGATAGATGAATAAAATGCATTAGATTTTCTCCAAATATCAACATCCTCACATTTAGAGTCTTAGTACTCTAAATGTTTAATTGATCTTTGGGTACTTGCTCGTCATGAAATAAGTACCGTAAATATATACTATATATATATATATAAACTAAAATTTTTGTGTTTTTAAATGCTGTTTCTTATTGAGTGTAAGCCGGGTCTGCCACTGCTTGGCTTTCTTTCTCCGGATCGAACTGTCCAAGGTACTCTTTTAATCGTTGTCCATTCACCACTATATCGCCCCTATCAGTTCGGATCCTGACAGCTCCATTTTTGAACACCTCTAGTACTTCATGTGGTCCTTCCCATCTAGATTTGAGCTTTCCGGGGAACAGCTTCAACCTAGTATTGAACAATAACACATGTTGACCAACATAAAAATACTTAGGTTTGATCCGGCGATCGTGCAACTTCTGGGTCCGCTCCTTGTAAATTCGAGAGCTTTCATAAGCTTGCGCTCGTATTTCCTCAATTTCATTGAGGTCCAACTTACGTTTGCTCTGAGCAACTTTCGGATCGAAGTTAAGCGTTTTAACGGCCCAGTAAGCTTTATGCTCTAGCTCTACGGGTAAATGACAGGCTTTTCCGAAGACCAGCCTATATGGAGACATCCCGATGGGAGTCTTATATGCTGTGCGGTATGCCCATAGAGCATCATTGAGCTTACGTGCCCAATCCTTACGGGTTATCCCGACAGTGGCTTCGAGTATGTGTTTGATTTCGCGATTGGATACTTCGACTTGACCACTAGTCTGAGGATGGTAAGGCGTGCCTATCTTATGGAGGATCCCATTTTTACTCATTAAAGTTTCAAAACCTTTATTAATAAAGTGTTTTCCTCCATCAGATATCACCACCCTAGGTACGCCAAATCGACTGAAAATGTTGTTCTTGAGGAACTTGATGACTTGGCTACCATCATTGGTCGGTAATGCGACAGCCTCGACCCATTTGGATACGTAATCGACAGCTACCAAGATATAGTAGTTTCCACCAGATGGTGGAAACGGTCCCATGAAGTCAATGCCCCATACATCAAAGATCTCAAGTGTGAGAATCCCCTTTTGAGGCATCTCATCCCTCTTGGAGATGTTTCCTAATCTTTGGCATCTGTCACAGCCCTTAACAAATGTCCTGCAATCCTCATAGATGTGAGGCCAATAAAATCCACATTCGAGGACCTTGTGGGCCGTTCGAGCGGGACCGTGGTGACCTCCATATTCTGATTCATGGCATTTTCTGACAATTTGATAAGCTTCATGCTCGGTCACACATCGCCTGATTATTAAATCAGGGCAGTATTTGAAGAGATAAGGTTCTTCCCAGAAGTAACTTAATACATCTCGTTTGAACTTATTCCTCTGATGATAGTTCGAAAACTGTGGGGTTACTCCGCATGCCAAGAAGTTAGCGATGTCGGAAAACCATGGACAAGCTTGATTATGCAGATGCAACGCGAACAACTGTTCGTCCGGGAAATCTTCATTGACGGCTTTTTCCTTTTTATCATTATCTAATCGAGATAAGTGGTCAGCAGCACCATTATCTCGACCTCGCCTATCTTTTATTATGATGTCGAATTCTTGCAACAGAAGTACCCACCTGATTAATCGAGGTTTTGCATCTTGTTTGCTAAACAAGTATCTCAATGCTGTATGATCGGTGTATACTATGGTCTTCGTACCTATCAGATACTGTCTGAACTTGTCAAACGCGAAGACTACAGCATACATCTCTTTCTCCGTTGTGGTGTAGTTAACTTGGGCTTCATTCAGGGCATGACTTGCGTAATGAATTACGCAGTGTCTCCCATCCTTATGTTGTCCAAGAACTGCGCCCACGGCGAGACCACTAGCATCGCACATTACCTCGAAAGGCAGTGACCAATCGGGTGGTTGCACTATCGGTGCAGAAACCAACATCTTCTTGAGCGTGTCAAAGGCTTGGACACACGCTTCATTTATTAAGAAAGGATTTTCTTTACAAAGCAGATTAGTGAGCGGCTTGGCAATTTTAGAGAAATCCTTAATGAATCGCCGGTAAAAACCGGCATGCCCTAAGAAGCTCCTAACTGATTTGATCGAGTTAGGAAGAGGGAGATTGGAAATGATGGAAACTTTGGCTGGATCAACTTCAATGCCTGCACGAGAAATGCGATGACCTAACACTATGCCCTCAGTGACCATAAAATGGCACTTTTCCCAATTTAAAACCAAATTAGTGTCCTCACACCTCTTTAAAATCTTAGCAAGATTGGTCAAACAATCTTCGAACGTATCTCCATACACAGAGAAGTCATCCATGAAGACCTCAATGCATTTTTCGATAAATTCAGAGAAAATAGACATCATGCATCTTTGAAAAGTAGCAGGTGCATTGCACAAACCAAAAGGCATCCGTCGATAGGCAAAAGTGCCGTACGGGCAAGTAAAAGTGGTTTTCTCATGGTCTTCACTGGAAATAACAATCTGATTATAACCAGAATAACCATCCAAAAAGCAATAAAACTCTCTCCCTGCCAACCTCTCAAGCATCTGATCAATGAATGGCAATGGAAAATGGTCCTTGCGTGTGGCCTCGTTCAGCTTCCGGTAATCGATACAAACTCTCCATCCGGTCACTGGTCTGGTTGCAACCTCTTCTCCTTGCTCATTCTTGGTTATGCACATCCCTCCTCGTTTGGGTACGACCTGCACCGGGCTAACCCATTTGCTATCAGAGATAGGATAGATTATACCAGCATCTAAGAGCTTGATAACTTCTTTCCTTACCACTTCCTGCATAAGGGGGTTCAATCGCCTCTGAGGTTGACGGGAGGGTTTAAACTCTTCTTCCATTAGAATCCTGTGCATGCAAATAGAAGGGCTTATTCCTTTTATATCAGAAATGGTCCAACCTATTGCATGTACATGTTTCTTAAGAACGTCCACAAGAGCGTTTTCTTGCTCTTGAGAGAGCTTAGCCGAAACAAT
Organism: Hygrophila difformis; assembly: GCA_030278955.1. Taxonomy (NCBI): domain Eukaryota; kingdom Viridiplantae; phylum Streptophyta; class Magnoliopsida; order Lamiales; family Acanthaceae; genus Hygrophila; species Hygrophila difformis. Next base: position 36,994,312 of record JAOANR010000012.1, on the reverse strand, counting down.
CACGGGTAACTTTTTATGTTCTGCGAGAAATGCGTACTTGAGATGATCGTGTAGTGTTTTAAGTTCAAGCTCTGGTGGACATTCAACGGAAGGGAGTAGTTTGCGAGAATTGGGTAGTGGGAGAACAGATTTACCTTCGGGATCCTGCATCAGTACAGGATCCTCTTCCTCCTCTTGGTTGGCGTCATCATGGAAGTCGATGCCGTCAAATTCCTCCAAATCCCCTGTTTCGGGATCGGCAAAGTGAACGGCTTTGCATCCTTTGTGCTCCACGCCAGCAGGCTTCAGTACCTGCTTTGATGGTTCATCCAGCATCATTTCACAATCAAGTTCAGAGTCTGGCTCTTCCCTAACTATTACATTTTCAAATGAGAAACAAGAACTGTCATTCGGAAATTTCTGCAATTTCTCCATATCAAAGATGATCTCCTCGCCATCGACCCTTAAGGTGACTTTTCCGGATTTAGCGTCAATCAGTGCGCCACCAGTGGCTAGAAATGGGCGTCCAAGGATAAGCGGCATTTCAGAATCCTCTTCAATGTCGAGGACGATAAAGTCGACCGGGAAAAGAACCTGCCCGGTTTTGACTACAACATCCTTAAGGATTCCTACGGGCTGAGTGATCGATCTGTCTGCAAGTTGCAGTCTCATCTTGACCGGTTGAATTTCTCCAAGCTTAAGGCGAACAGCCATAGCTAGTGGCATCACATTGATGCTTGATCCTAAGTCACAGAGCCCCATACTCACTTTGGCCTTTCCGAATTGTACTGGAAGTGTGCAACATCCGGGGTCCTCTTTCTTTTCAGGCATTCTCCTCTGAACGATGGCACTGCATGTGCTGTTGAGAATAATTACCTCTTCCTGCTCAACCTGCCTTTTTCCTGAAATCAATTCTTTCAAGAACTTAGCATAGATGGGCATTTCGGAAATCATTTCAGTGAGAGGAATGGTTATCTCTACAGACTTTAATCGTTGCAGAAATTTCTTGAATTTAAGATCATGTTCTTTATTTTTAAGCCGCGCAGGATAAGGAATCCTGGGCATGTACTTATTATTAGCAATTTTTGGTGGTGAAGGGAAGGAAGTTGTACCTTCACCTGTACCCTTATCTGTTTCAGCCATTTCAGGCGCAGCTTCAGTCTGCAATTCGGCTGTCTCTTTTTCCACTTCGTTCCCATTATCAGCTTCCTTACCAGCATTGTCAACAATATCATCTTCTTCCAATTCCGCTCCAGTATCTGCTCCCTTTGGTCCAGCTAGTACTCTTCCAGATTTCAAGGTTATTGCCTTGCATTGCGGGTTCTTTTCCGCAGTACTAGGCAATGTTCCTTTGTCCCTTTTCTGCATCTCGTTAGCCATCTGTGTAACTTGGGTCTCCACATTTCTGATGGAGGCCTGCAGTTGATTGTTGATCTCTTTCTGACTAGTGATGAAATCAGTCATCAGATTCTCAAGCCTTGAAGGAGGCTTTTGATTCTGATTCTGATTTTGATGCTGATTCTGATTCCACTGGCCTTGGTTTGGGACAAACTGAGGCTGGAAATTCTGATTGGGCTGAAAGTTCTGGAAATTCTGAGGCGGCCTCTGCTGGATCTGAGGTTGGAAACCTGGATTCTGAAAATGTTGGCCCCTGTTCTGATTGAATCCTTGGTTCTGCTGAGGGTTGAACTGTTGTTGCTGTGGCTTGTTCAAGAGATGTGAGTTCAAGGCGTTGTTGTTTGAATAAGACAAATTCGGGTGTCTATTTGGAAAGGCTCCTGCATAGTTACAGCTCTCAGCTGTGACTTGCTCGCATGTGTCAGTTGCATGAGCGCCTTGACACAGTCCACAGGTCACATCAGCTTGCTGTCCCTGCGCAGAATTTCCAACTCCTTGATTTACAGACAACGCTGCCACTTGCTCTTGAAGCCTTTCAATGTCTGACTTCTCTACTGTACCTACAGCACATAAACTACGAGGGGGAGTGAGATTACCATCATCAGTTAGAACAGAACGGTTGACACTCATGGCTTCAATCTTTGCCCAGGCTTGGTCCATCGGTATGTAGAGCAAATGTTGACCACCAGCAGCATCAAGCATGGATTTCCATGCTGGGGTCAGACCACTGTAGAACTTTCTCAGTCTCTCCCAGTCATGGAAGCCATGTTGAGGACACTTCCTGAGCAGGTTGAAGAATCTTTCCTTTGCATCATACAAGGACTCGTCTGGTTTCATTTTGAATTCCGCAATTTTGGAGCGGCATTCATCCACCTTGGACTCCGGGAAGTATTTTGCTAGGAAGTTTCTGATCACATCTTCCCATGTAGACTTCTGATTTACGGGCAGTGACTTGTACCATGTTCGTGCTCCGCTTGTCAGAGAGAAGGGGAATAGCCTTAGTCGAATAGTGTTTGCGGGTACATCACGATTCTTGATCGTGTCACACAATTCTAGGAAGGTTTGCAGGTGATCATGGGGATCTTCATGACTTGCTCCGGCAAACTGGTTGCTCTGGACTAGATTGATCAGGGCCGGTTTCAGTTCGAAATTCCTGGCCAAGAATGGAGCTTGTCCAGGAATGTTCAGATATGGCTCTAAAATCGGCTGCATGTAATCAGCAGCAGCTGCTGCTTGATGATTGTTCTCAGGCCCGCCTTGGTACTGCTGTGGGTAGTAGTTCTGAGGCATGAAATAGTTCCTCGGATCATTGAAATCATTCGGATTCGGGGGATTCTGATGGGGGTTATGGTATTGCTGATTCTGTTGGTTTGGGAAATTTTGCTGATTTGGTTGGTTTTGGTTGTTTGGTGGGTTTTGGTTCGGGTTGGGAGGGGGTGCCTCGAAGTGCTGCTGCTCCATGTTTGGTGGATTCCCACCTCCTTGTATGATCTGGGGAGGGGGGTCATCCAAATCATCATGATCAGCATCTTCGGGGTCTTCCTCAATATTGTGAAGTGGGGGATTGGGTTGAATGATTGGTGGGATGTCAGGGTTTGCCATTTCAGAAATATCGCTGCTGGTGCTTGGCGAAAGTAATGCCTGTCGTTCCCGTTCCCTTCTTCGTTTAGTCTCCCAAAACCATGTAAGGTTAACTTACTGTGTCTATGAACGTCGGGAATGTCCAATTCGGAGGCGTGGCTTCCAGATCACCGTTTCTCCTCTCCGTTCGTCGGGTTCTACGATCTAGATTCGATACGGGGGTGTAGAAAGAAAAAGGAGATGATTAGGATTCGTTTTCGAATCGTTTATTGAATAAAGATTGGACCGAGACTTACCACGACTATGGGGATCTGTAGAGAACTCGTCCAACAGCGTTCGTCTTGGTTTCGTGCCTCCGACGACTCCGGATTTAGGGTTTCGAACGTATAGAATGGTTTAGGGTTTTGTAACCTTGTTCGGGGCTCCCAAGGGGCTTATTTATAGAATTCTAAGTCCCTAGGGCGTCCACAACCGAGCTAGAAGTCTGGAGTCGAGAGATGTTCAACCGAACGTCGAAAAATCCGCGTTCGGGCGAGAGATTCACGCAACAAACGAAAATGTGAAGTGGCGCGGTCGTGGCGCGCTGAAGCCCTTCCACCGCGCGGCCACCGCGCCGACTTCGCCTGGACTTCGGTCCGGGCGGGTCGTGCGATCCGTCGTGCTTTTCCGCCTCTCTTTCGGGTTTCTATCCCTCTATGCTCCCGAATTCCGATTTCCGGGGTATATTCGGGTTCATACTTTCTCTCTAATTTTATTCCCAGTCTAATTGAATGTTTTGGACTCGAATACTCGAGTTCATTAGTGTCGGGTTTTGGTGTTCCATTTATCCATCCTTTTTATTGAATTAAATTCCTTTAATTCATTTTTAAGTAAAAGTCTCATTTCTCATTTCCCTATCTTTATTTATTTCTTTTATTTGCTGGATTGGTTTATTTATTTATAGTATTCATTTTATTTATTATTTATTTATTTAATTATTGTTTTATTTTATGTTGGAAAATTCTCGGGTATTACAGTTATTTACCACTGGTGGAATTTTCATATAACAATAGTTACCATGCGAGCATCGGCATGGCCCCTTTTGAGGCATTGTATGGCAGACGCTGTAGAACTCCTCTTTGTTGGAGTGATCCTTCGGAACGCATTATCTTGGGACCAGAAGTGATAGACAGACCACAGAGATCGTGCGTATCATCAAGGATCGAATGAAAGAAGCCCAAGATCGCCAAAAAAGTTATGCAGATCTTCACTGACGAGACATAGAATTTGCAGTGGGAGATTGGGTATTATTGCGAGTGTCTCCAGTGAGAGGAGCAAAACGATTCGGGAAAAAGGGAAAATTAAGCCCTCGCTACATTGGACCGTATGAGGTAACCAAACGAATCGGAAAGGTAGCATATCAGTTGGATTTACCTTCTAAGGTAGGAAACGTTCACAACGTGTTCCACGTGTCTCAGTTAAGGAAATTTATGTCGGATCCCGACAAGATAATTCAGCCCGATGAAATCGAATTGAACGAAAGTTTGGAATATGAAGAATACCCTGTGGCAGTGTTGGATGTCAAAGAGAAAGTGTTAAGAAACAAAGTGATTCCGATGGTAAAAGTCGTATGGTCACGACATGGAGTCGAAGATGCTACATGGGAGATAGTAAAGTTTATAACAGAGCGCTACCCTGAATTGGACTTAACTCCAATTCAGTGAAGAGGTAAAAAGTTACTCCATTTTCTATTTCATTCGAGGACGAATGATCCTTGGGGGGGGGGGGAATGTAACATCCCGACTAATTAATTGGTAAATGAATTTAATTAATTATAATTAATATTTACTAACTTTAAATTATTGGTGGATTAGGTAAGAGCTTACCAATAAATAAAAGGGCCCAAACAAGAAGAAGTGTAGAAGAACTTGGGCCATAAACTAGTTAGTAGAAGTAGGGAGTTAGCAAGGAGTAATAAAAGCCCATAACCGGCCCAAGAATCTGGCCAGCCCAGCAGGACATGTGGCATCGGTTAAGTAAGGGAGAAGTCTCCAATTTCAAGCCAAAAATCATCCCTTTCCACCGAGAGCTACAAGAAGGAGGAGGAAGAAAATGGGTTTGAACCAAGAGGTGAAATTGAGCTAGGGAGTTTGGAAGATTGAAGAATTAGAGCTTAGTAGTGGTTGTGGTAAGGTTATTCCTTCCTTGTTCTTTCTCCATTTGAAGTTATAATCATGTTTGAAGCTTGAATTTGGGGATCTTGTTGTTTTTGTAGAAATTGGCTTGGGAAGTTTGGAATTGGTTGAATCTTTAGAATTCAACTTCATACATGATGTTGGGTAAGTTTTACACTTGATTTTGAAGTTGAGTGGGAGAGTTAATCTGAAAATTTGGAAAAAATTCATGTTGAATTGAAGAGGATAGGTGAATCTTACACTTGACTTTGATGCATGTTTTAAATTGTATAGGGGCATTTGAAGGTGGAGATAGGAGAGCTTGAGAAGACCAAATTGGGAGCTTGGGAAGCACATAATTAAGGAAAGGGATAAGATAATGCTTGAATTCGTACAATGGTAGCTGAAACTTTTGACAAGTTCCGTCCCACGAGCTTTTTCTAAAATATACCAGGTTAGATTTATTAAATGAAAAGCGTTATGATTCACGGGAAAGGGTTTAGGGATACATCAAGGTTATTAGTCTTTTTATTACTCAAGTATGGTGCGTTGGTTTCAAATGGCGCTGTGGTCCTCTCTGTCATGAAATGTTGACAAATCTCATGGCATAGCCGGGATAGGTTGACCTTCAGCCTGTCACACTGAGGATCCCCGGCAAATATGCCATGATACTTCTCATCAATTCTTGCCATAAGATTTCCTGCCATGAAACTTTTGACTGGTTCCCACCACATGAGTATTTTCCAAAAAAAATCATGATCCTGGTTTAGGTTTTATTTAATGAAACCAATTTATGATGGCGGTGTTTTGATTAGGGATATATTTATACGTAGTCATGTTTTTATTGCTCGTAGTTAAGAAACTGTGCCCCCGAAAGCGCACGGTGTCAAAAATTGCAGTAATTTATAGTAAGACCGGATCGTTCACTGGAGGATGTGCGATAGAAGCAGGTCCCACGTCGTTTTACTAGATTTTCCATTCGTATTGCTCAATAGGTTTGAAAGATGATTAATATCTACTGACGGGAATTTAAACTAGATCTCGAAAGCAGTTAAATTAATCTACAAAGCAAATAAATCTATTCTCGAAAGCGGATAAGAATCATTCTAGGAATGCAGTAAACATTATCTACGAAAGCAGGGAAAAGGTGCATTGTGCCAACCGTGAAGTTGGGTCACAATGTAGACAGAAAGGACAGGAAGAAAAGAATGGAAATTGGACAAGAGTGAGACACAGCAATATTAAACTTCCATTTTCATACGCAGATCTTTGTTTGGGATAATTCTATCAGATAGCTAATTCTCATGCTCTCAATAAGACTTTCCCTTTAACAGACAGGTACTTGCAATATGAGTTTACATGTTCTTAAGACCGCAAATTCTAAGATACCACAGATTCGTAACTGCCCTGGCCTGGGTGTGTTACTTCATCTGTGGTGGAAAAGCATCACCCAACACATCATTTATTGAAATGCCAAGTACCACTATCATTCTCCCATGTCACACCCAAAGATTTGAATTCAGCCCTAAACTATCCCTTAACTGTCAATCCTAGTAGCAGTTACACAACTCTCAATACAACCGAGTGACCTCTAATGAAAGCGGTTAAAAGAAAGCGGTAAAGAAAGCATTTAAACCTATCACTCGGAGGTTTTGAAAATCTGACCCTGGTAGTAAAAGACAGCTCCCCATCAGGATGAAGGAGTATGGATCAAGAATTCCCGGCTCTCAGTGAACCACTAGTGTGTTCACTTCCTTCCGGGAGATTATGAGATACAAACTAATGAAACGAACTAATAAATTAGTTTGTTCCGGATGCACTCACTCAGGACTCAAAAGTAGGCTTTGGCAGAAGAGGATAGCAGTTGAAAGAAAACTCAACCCTATCTTGGAAAATAACCAAGGCCTGGATGATGTTCCTCTAAGATTATTTACTACACTGTATTTGAATCCAAGTGGACCCCATCTCGGTGTAGCACTTAATCTTACATTTCCATCAACCAGCAATTTTGGAAAATAATGGATTTGAAAATCATTCCCTGTTAGGTACTAGACTCTCAGTTAAAACACAGACCCTTTCAGTCTAGGCGAGACCTAATCGCTGAATCTGCTTCTTAATTTCCCGAAATACAACCCTTGACAGAATATGAATTAGTCATAACTGAAGAATTTATCCCTTACTCAGATCCGGATTTTATAAAGAGGTTTTTGTTGGAAATTTATAAAGCAATATCTGTTTAAGATCTAGACTTCTGTTGTCCAAGGGAAGGATCCCAAAATAAGTACAGACCACAATAGTATATAATATTATCATGCATAAAAATATATGGAAGTGTAAAATTAATTGACCCAAAATATAGATGCGGGTCTAGACAGAAGGTGAAACACAGAATGAAGTGGTCAAGGGACCAAAGTAATGGCAGAATAATCAGGTGGACTGTAAACATCTACTGTCCAATTTCCTAATCACTCGGATGGAGCGAATTTAGACTGCTTAGACCCTATAATGGTGGTGTCAACACCAGTTGGGCCTCCACTGTCTGTGAATTCGGATAAAAACCTACATGCTTCCCTTCTATAATGATCATCAGTTGGCATTGACTGATGCCAACTGACTCCCAGTACGGATGGGGATTCAGGTTTGGAAATTAAGATAATAAAAATAAAACTGTATATGGATGGGAGTCAGCCGAGCAGCTATTATAACCCCGGATGGGCGAACCGCCAAGGCTTCCACTGACAGCCATCCAGACCATGCAAAATAACAATTAGTAACTAATACCCAGAATACGAGCTAGTTATCCATGAGGGAGTACCCGCCAACATTAGTCTGATGTATTCTTTACTAATGGTTCCACACAACACACAAAGACAAAATAAATAAGAAACAAAAGAAGATCCCTTGTATGAGAGACATTGGTTTCTCATGCAAGGTTGTGGATTGGGTCCACAATTGATGGTCTTAAATAATCCTTCCTACCATAATTAATTACAGTCCAGATTATCTGTTTAAGCCATCGAGATTTTGTTTATACAAGAGTGTTTTAATGGCAATTGAACAAAGGTCCTTTAGTCATGATGATTATTGAAGTTTGATTATTGCTAATCTCAATCTTTAATCATTAATGAGTCAAGGGTTCAATCAGTTAAGTGATGCAAATGGAGAATCAAAATTTGGGCAGCATAACACCCTATATTGCAATTCCAGAATGTTACATCCTAACCCGTGGGGCTATGATGTGAGTGTTGCAATATAAAATAGGGAGAGAATGAAATTTGTTTGAGATTAAATAGAGGGAGAGGAACCCTTGTCGCGATATCATAAATTTTGTCGCGGACCGAGATCCGCGACATGGACATCCCGACAAGTTTTTAGAATTTTTGGCAGCATAACGCCTCTTTGTCGCTATGCAAGATTTTGTCGCGGAACGTGGTTCCGCGACAAGGGTGACATCGCGACAAAGTGTTTTCAGAAAATTCCTAAAGCATTTGAACCCTTGTCGCTATGCATGGAAATTTTGTCGCGGAACGTGGTTCCGCGACAAGGTGTTCCGCGACAAGGTGTTCAAAGATCAAGGAACATGGCATAATTTTTCTGTCTCAGAATGGGATTTTGTCGCGGAACGTGGCTCCGCGACAAGATGATTCCGCGACAAAAAGCCATGAAGACAAAATGCAAGAGTTTGGCTCCTTTGTCGCTATGCATGGACAGTTTTGTCGCGGAACGTGGCTCCGCGACAAGGTATTCCGCGACAAAGGGTTTTAAATTATGGAGACAAGTGTCTTGAAACACCTTGGTCGCGTAACAGCCATTTTGTCGCGGAACGTGGTTCCGCGCCAGAAGGCGGTTGGCGCCCAAGGTGGTTCAGGACAAAAGTCAGAAAAAGCAGAAATGAACAGTGGCATGCAAACAGCGTGATCTCACCCTATTTCAGATCAAAAAGCTATTCTAAGCTAAAAATAAGCAAGAAACATTCAAAATAAAGAAGAACATGCTTAAACAAAAATAACAAGGATGGGCAGAATATTAAAATAAAGCAGGAGTCCTAATCTAGGGTTTGATCACACATCCACACAACATTATCCATAATATGCCAACAGTAGACATAAAAATAACAAAATGGGGGTCAAATGACCCCAAAATGAAAAAGAAAGCATAAATCCATGGGGTGTGAGACCCATTTCATGATTTGGGACACAAATGATGAATGTTTTTCCATATTATTGAAGAGGTATTGTTAATACCCATGATTTGGGTATTACAAACCCTAAAACAAGAGTTTAGAAACCAAAACATAGTATAAAAATGGCTATCTAAGCAACTGTGAACAGTAAAAACACTAAACTAAGCTAAACTAAGAGCAAAAATTAAATAATACATGAAAATAAACCTAAACTACTCTACCTAAGGAAAAACTCCTAAGCTTGCCTGCAAGAGCTCTACAACAATTTTAATCTCTACTGGCCAACCCACCCCTAGCTCATGGGAGACACCTCATATTTATAGAAGTGTAACCCTAAGCTCATGGGCCTTGATTCTAGCCCATTGTGTCTTAAGACATCACACACATCACAGCTTTGTCTCGGAGCATCAAGTTGGTCGCGGAACACACTGCATGTGGCAAGGCTTCTCGACTGGGTCTTGTGTCTCTAATTGTGCATCTTGGTCGCGGAACATGCCTTTGTCGCGGAGCATGCCATCGCGACAAGGGTCATCGCGCCAAGGGGCTTGGCTGGTCTCCTCTTCATTTGGGCCACTTGGTCGCGGAACATGCCTTTGTCGCGGAACACTGCATCGCGCCAAGGGGCTTCCGCGACAAAGGTCTTCCTGGGCCTGCTGGATTGGGCCAGATGGGCCGAAAATATTCTTTTTGTGGGCTTTTCTATCTTTTTCCCATCTTTTTGTTTCCTTTTCTTTTTCTCATGTTTTTGGATTTTTCTAACATAAATATGTAATAAAATTACATATTTCTGTCTTTTTCACACCAGCTTATTATTTTTACAATTATGCATAAATTAGTCCAATTCGACTGCTTTCTTACTTAATGTAAGACCGGAATGCGATCAAATGCCCGTTTAAGACACGGAAATGGATTGAAAATAATGGTCATTTTTTGCCATTATCAGTAGCAAGCTGGGACAATTTTTGGACAGTCAGCCCTGGCCTAAATTGACGCCAGGGAGTTAGTCTTGGCGTCGCTGGCCTAGTCGATGCCAAGTAGAGGAGAATTTTTCTCCCTTTTCAGCCCTGGCATAGACTTACGCCAGGGGGCTCTTCTTGGCGTCGGTGGCCTAGCCGACGCCAACCTGTGCAATTTTCTTTCTTTTCAGTGTTGGTGTTTACTTACGCCAGACTTTCCATTTTGGCGTAGATAGCCTTGCCTATGACAAAAATCCAGCTGCATTTTTAGAAGCCATTGTCTTCCCTCAAATTTTATGTTTCTTTCATCCGTATTATTATTTTCCTTCCTCGATGTAGGTTAAATAATGTTTGGAGATGTTGGAACTTACTAGATAAGAACCTAGACAAATTTATAAGTCTCACGTTAAACTATTATGCTTTAAAATTGGAGTTATGTTATTTGTATGGATCTAGTAGGTTGCCTGAGTTATGTAATGCTTGCCACTATGCGAGGCGTGGCAAACCTCAGTCAGATGTATACAGTTCTTTGAGATTTTATTCTCTGTATGGTTTGGGATTTATTCCTGGTATGTGTTGGGATTTATTCCCTTGTTTGGTTTGACCGTGACGGGATATTCAGCTGATATACCGGGTTAGTGTGTTGTGCGAGTTGCACGGTTGGCAATTGGGTGTGTACCCTGTGCCTGTACCCGCTGGACGCCGCTCTGGTCCGTGTAGACTATCCGGCTCCCTCATTTGTGTTATTGCCCCTGCGTAGGCCATTCGTCGGCGGAGGGGGTGATGTTGACGGGCAGTTCATCGTGATGGGAGAGGGTGGTGTCCTCTCGCCAATGATGACTGTCGACCATGGTTATTAGGAAACGAGTTAAACATTTTATATGCTGCATTCAGGGAGTGTCTCCCGGATATGGTTGTTATGTTACTATGTTACGGAGTCTATTGGAGTTTATGTTGTGATTTTACAGGTACCCAGCTTCATATTACTAAGCCTAAGTTGATTGGCCAACAATTTAGGTGGTGTAGTACGGCGGTAACGTCGCTGAAATTTGGTTTAAATTTTTGGGACGTTACACTTTGAGCCCCTATTGCTAGTGAAACGAGTATTACAACATATAGTTGTTCGTGGATAAAATACGGTTTCGGAAAATAGAGTCCAACATTTGTAAAGATTGATATTGGATTTTGGTTATAATCATAACAAAGCAAACTGCGAGTGAGAATTTTCACATTTGAAATTGAATATGCAATTTGGTTAAATAAGACGTGCTAATAATCATTGTACCAATCAAGAATTTATATTTTCATGGTTTTCCGAAATTAGTTTAGCCTCAATTGTATGGTTCCGCATCTTTGTTACAATTAATATGCTTGTATTGCATAATTTATTTGATGGACCTATACTTCAAAGAAGCATAACTATGCAACACTCATTCAACTTTTTTCTTGACTCTGTAATACAGAATACATGATCGTGCTTAAATATTCCGGTGAAAATATTTTATCGTCAATCTCTATGTTTTTATCTTCTTGATAAATCTTGTTATAACTCATATATACCTTTTCATTTTGCATACGTACGTTTCATGATATAATCATTGCTCGTATTTACTATCTCATAAGTTCATGACGTAGGATTGCAAATCTATTCATCTCCACCATTTGTTCCTAATATGAGAATATAATATAATAAATTATGGAATCATAATTTTACTGTGATGCCTATATTATCCTTTTAGGTCATAATTAATTACCTTTACAAAAAATATATATTACGGGTTTAAGCATTAAAGAAAATAGATACATAAGTCTTTAAATAAATATCTATACTATTTTGACTAAAATATTAAGGAGTATTAAAATTTCCTCTAAATTTTTATTGTAAAAAAAAGTATTTCTGAAACTAAATAATATAGATAAGAAAAAACTACTCCATCAATAAGAAAAAATCAATACATCATTTTGTGTACATAAATTAGTATTATAATAATTTACCTTTTATATATATTTTTATTAGTCAATGTATTTTTGTCGGTGATTAAGAATGATTTTCAAAGGCGAAAGTTATAATATACTTAAAAATTTAAATTATACATATTATATTTATAATTAGGAGGAATTATAATCTTAATGAATTAATTTTTCTATTTATATTTCCTTTGCATAAAATTTTGAAGTTATGCTTTGAAAAAAATTTAAAATTTATTTCTTATGTCATTTTGAAAAAAAAAATGATAATAGAAATTACATTTTACTAGATTTTTTCGTCCGCTGCGCACGGGTGTTGAACTTATATGAGGATATAAAATGAGAATATAATTTTTTTTGGATTACATGAGATTCAAAGTCTTTTGTTTGTGTTTTCGATTTTCCTTTTTCTTTTTCTCTTTGCCCACCTTCTCAGACTTGTTTACCAAAAAAAAAGTCTTTTGTTTAAAATAGTGGTTGGAATGCATGTAAAAAAAAATTTAAAAGGGAAATAAATGAGAGAATAAGAGGATTAAATGAAAATTCAAACCCACAACTAAATGGACATAACATAAAATAAATTATTTTTACTGTTAAAAAACTAAATGTAAATAATTTTGCTTTCATATATAAAATAATGAGAGCAAGTGGAAAACTTGATGAGTTTAGTATTGAATATTTATATTTATGTTAAATGTTCAATTTAAGTTATTCTTTGTAAAAATAAAATGTAAATATATTTGATTGAAAGTTTATATTCACGTGTTTTGTATCATGTTTGGACGTCATGATCACTTCAAGAGAATATTAGAGCTTTTGAGTAAAAATATTGCTACAATCCAAAACTATTTATAATTCCCACAAATCTTTACAATTGTTTATACTAAAATACTTCTTATATCCTTTTACAATATAAATTACTTATATAAAAATGTTTTTATAGAAATTTAATCTGAATTTCATATACATTTTTATTTACATTGAAATAAATAAGGATTACGGATATTATGTCTAACAATTAAATTATGATGTGTTTTAGTCTTTTTTTTTCATTTTCTTTCTTTTCTTCTTTAAAAAGAAAAAAATTACATAGAATTTGTTTTAAAAAAAATGAGTTTATATGTATCTAAAAATTGTTATATTTATAGATCGATTTATATATACAATAAAAATAAATTACATAAAAAAATATATCTTTTTAAATATATATGAAGATTTTTTCAAGATTTTGTTATATTAATAGATAGATTTATTTTCTAAATATAGATATTGGTGACGTGGAAGATGACTTGGAATTAGACAGCGATTACTCAGCGCTTACGTGTGAACTATGTGTTTTAATAATAGCTGTTGATCTTGAAATGAGGGTATAATGACTGATTAACCTCTTAAAATTAAGAAGGATAAATTATTAAAATTAATAAGAACAAAATAGTTTGCAAAGATCAAAAAGTATTCAGAATTTAATATATAAATAGATAGATAGATAATAGTTTGTTCATAAAGATACTAAAATAATAGCACCTATCATTTTAAATTAATCAAGTTAATATTAAAAAAAAAATCTAACACCCGTTCGCGGAGCGCGGGAGAAAAATATATTTCATATCAATTTTTTTAAATTCATATCTTTTAAAAACTGAAATTTGGGTTTAAAAAAGTGAAAATTATTGGAATAAAAAATGAAAAAAATCTAAAATAAATAAATAGAAAATAGAAAAATCTAAATTAAATAAATAAAAAATACAAAATTTCAAATTTCAAATCTTTTAAAAACTGAAAATTGTGAAATTTCATATAAATTGGAAATTCATATCTTTCAAAAACTAAAAATTGGATAAAAATAATGAAAATTGTTGGAATATAAAATATAAAAATAAAAATAAATAAATAAATAATGCAAAAATCTAAACTAAATAAATAAAAAAATTCAATAGTTGAAATTTCAAATCTTTTAAAAATTAAAAATTGTTAGAATTCCATATAAATTGGAAATTCATATCTTTTAAAAACTCTAAATCGGGATTTTTCATATCCATATTAATAGATATTTTAACATGATAAATAAATAATAAATGCAAAACTCTAAAATTAATAATTTTAAAAATGTAAAAATCTATAAAAAAATTAGAAATTTGAAATGACACATTAAATTTAGAATAGATTGTTAACTAATCGTTTTTTAAATATATATAGATTACATATTTTTAAAATATATATTCTAAACATTTATTTATTTAATTTTCACTTGATATATTAAATGTTAAAATAATATTGAGAGATAATATTTGGAACGAAATAAAAATAAAATTAATATATTGGCAGAAAGCATGTAGTAGTACTAGTATTGTTTTAAGAGTAACTAGTAAATAACCCGTCGAGACTCGACGGACATAACTTTATGTTTTATATAATATATATATATTATATAAAGTAATAATATAAATTATTTTGAGTAATGAAAAATGTGTAATGATTTTTTTATATATTCAAAAGATGATGTATATGATAATATAATTATTATATTATTTTTAAACTAACAAATAAATTATATTATACTGTATTCTTTAGCTTATGAGGCTTCTCCGATACAAACATAACAGATCAATAAAAACAACTTTTAAAATAATGTTTTTATTAATTTGAAATTTAAATTAAGATAAAATAAAATTTAAAACTAAGTATGAAGCATAATATGAAAATTTTTCTCACAATTAGTGAAAAATCTCATTGATAGGGGCTAGTATAACATTATCTTTTAAAATGTTAAAATTTGAAATGGTGCAGTTTATATTTGTATATGTACTTTTAAAAATTACCGCTATATCACCCGTAGAGTTCATAAGAATATCATCCGAAAATGTCGCATCTAATTGTACATCTCCAAAATCAATACCCGCTTTATCATCACCTGCATCAACCCATTTCGCAAATTTGTTGTCATATATAAATTTTATTGTAAACAACAATTCTTGTAGTATCTTGAGTTAATCATTCTTAATTGCATATTAATACTTTTAGCCATATTTTGATAGTGACACGAAATACTACAACATAACTGTTCATGACTAAAAACTTGTTTTAGTAAAGTTTGACATTGACTTTTGTTTATAATCATAGCAAAACAAACTGTGAGTGAGAATTTTCTCATCTCAATCGAATAAAAAATTTGGTTAAATCAAAGAGGCTCATAAGAATTTTCTACTTTCATGGTTTCCTGAAAATTAGTTTAACCCCAACTATCTAATTCCGCATCTTGGTTACTATCAACCTACTTCCATTACATAATTTATTTGATGGATATATATTACTAAGAAGCATGACTATGCAACCCTCATTCAACTATATTTCATGATTCAGTAATCCAGAACAATTGATCTTGTTTAGATATTCTAGTGAAAATAATTCATTGGCATTATTTATGCTTTCATCCTTTTGACAAATATTGTTAATTGATTGTAGTAGAGAGGCATTGATGTTTTGGTGGATGTGAACTCAGTTGTGCTTTTGTGGGAATAAAACGGATTATTTCTCAAAAAATATTATTAAAACAGATATATATACATTTTCATTTGCAGACATACGTTTCATGATGTAATTATTGATTGTAGCAACAATCTCATTGGTAGGGTTAATATATAAAAAATTTTGGATTTGAAGTTGTGTAATTTATATTTGTATAAGTACTCTCAACAATTACCGCTATAGAATCTCACGCAGAGTTTATAAAATTATCATCTGGAAATGTCACATCTAATTTTATATCATCAAGATTAATACCAGCTTTACCAACTACCATCACGTACGTGAAGTATTCATTGTGCAAATTTTTGCCATATATAATTTTCATTATAAATAACATTTCTTATAGTATCTTAAGTTAATCCATCTTAATTACTATTAATACTTCGAGTCCCCTCTTTATAGTGACACGAGATATTGCAACATATCACTGACATTGGTAATAACTGGTTTTTGACGATAGAATCTAACATTCTTTAAAGGTTGACATCTACTTTTTCTTTTCTTTTTTTATAGTCATAGTAAAATAAACTGCGGGTGGAATTTTTTCCTCTGAAATCGAGTGAATAATTTGGTTAATTCATACGGGCTCATAATCATTCTACTAATCAAGAATTTTCATCCCAAATATTGAGCTTTGTTAGAATGAGAAGAGAGGTTAAATAATTTTCTGAGGTAAGTTTTTTGCAGATAAAATTTTCGTCACAATTTAGTGGAATACGAAATCTAGAATGTGCAGTCATATCTTTTGGAATGAGTAGGGGTGCTATTCCATTGATGCTACAGGCATCACAATATTACATTTACCATGAAGGGCTAAACATAATATTTTTTAGATAAATTATCGATAACTGTCTTCTCAGTTCCGCCACGTAAAGAAAAATTAATCAACCCCCATCACTATCAACTACAGACATTATATTATTATAAACATTCTTCTTATTATTAATCAGCAAAGGTAATAACTTAGTATGATCCGTTTTAATTTATTCCTTATTATAATATGTCTCTTCCAGTATCAATATATTATTTGTTTCAGACGTTAAAACTTCATTTAGTACCGGCATTCCAGAAAAAAAATTCAAACTTGTAGAATTTGCAGCAATTAGTCTTTCAATATGAACTTACTTTGATCATTCACAATCACAATTTTTTGAGTATTTGATTTTCGTCAATTACAAATCCGTTAAAATATAGATTAATGAAATATATCATCCGTTTTTTAAATGTTACACTTTTCCTTTTTGGGTGTTTGAAAATAAGTGTTACATTACCATATTTGAAATGTTTTGAAGGTTAATAATTTACACTAATTTTACTTAAATTATTAATTTTTTATATTCATTAAAATAAAACTCAAAAGGAATAAAGTCAAATGACTTATTTTATTTATTTAATTGCTTCAACTAAATAAATTTTATTAACTTATCTTAAATCTTGTATCATTTCCTAGTGTTACACTTACTATAAAACGGAGGGAGTATTTCTTAAAAAATATTCCATCCGCCGCACTCAAAGTGTCTTTTATTAATCAACTTTGACCTAATGTAATCGTAATTATATACGAAAAAATGTTGTCAAATTTGGTCTTGTTAGATTTGTCTAATCATGTAGTTTTAGAATATATATATATATATTTTACATAATCTTTATATATGTACATTTTAAGATATTAAATATTAAACAAATATATTGGACAACGTGTTTAAAAGTTTTGAAACACAAATAATGAGATAGAGAGTGTAAATTAAAGAAAAATTAAATCCACTTTTAAGCTATCACAGCCCGAATTCGGCTAAATTGCCTAAATTTAGGCCCAAAATACTTCTAATAGCCCATTTTTCTAAATCAAAATATTCTGGCCCCAAAGTGGAGGGACCTCCTTCTCGTGGCCTATTTTAGTTATTATCTCTTTACTTTATTTCTATTCGCAATAGATAATTGTATATTAATTTTAAGAGAAGTGACACATTTTTGTGAAAACCTGGCCTATCTATATACATTAATTAATACTACCTGTGTTTTTTATATGTTCACCCATTGCATAGTGAATACTGTTCATTGAGTAAGTTTGATTCAAGTTTAAACTTAGTTATATGAGATAAAATATTGTCAAGTGAGATATTGTTAGATTCGTTTAATCACTTAGTTTTATAATATTTAATTTTCATAATTTTTTCTTGTATAGAATTTGAGATATTAATCGTTAAAGTAGGTATTGAAGTGCATGAAACGCAGAAGTGTAGAAGATATAAAAAAATGGAGGGAGTATACATTAATTAATATATACAAATATTTTTTATATATTCATTAATGTATCTTTTAATAATATAAATTTCATATATACACTGCAAATTCCATTTAAATTTGAAATTCCATTTTTTTAAAAAAAATAAAAATTGCGGGAACTCCATATAAATTGGAAATTAAATATCTTTTAAAAACTAAAAATTGGGATTGCCATATACACATTAATATATCTTTAATATGAATAAATAAATCTGACGTGCAATGTACATTTTAATTACATCATTCACCATACAAAAAAATATAACCAAAGTTGAGATCAAACCTACACAAATATACCGCATTACAACAGTTCACCATGTTGAAACATAAACGCAACATAATTCTTAGTTGCCAGTGCAAAAGCTCGTCATAATTATGTGGTCTATAAATAAATTCTAAATGCAGCAATAAAATTAAAATAAATAAAATAAAAATGCAATTAAATAAAATCCAACATAGATAAAATAAAAAATACAAAATTTTAAATTTTATCTTTCAAATCTTTTTAAAAGTGAATATATAGTGGTATGATAAGATGATAGAGTGGGAATTTATAAGTAAATGATCGATTTATACATGATAGACTAAAATCTAGAATCAATAAATAAATATATGCGAAAATCTAAAATTAGTAAATTAAAAAATGCAAAATAATATAGATAAAATAAGATATGCAAAATTTCAAATTTCAAATCTTTCAAATCTTTTTAAAAGTTGATATTGAATAAATAAATAAATGTGAAAATCTAAAATTAATAAATTGAAAAATGCAAAAATTTATAAAAATTAGAAATTTGAAATGGAGACACCACATTAAATGTAGGACGGGTTGTTCACTAATGCTTTAATAAATTCTAAATGCAGCAATAAAATTAAAATAGATAAATTAAAAAACACAAATAAATAAAATCCAACATAGATAAAATAAAAAATACAAAATTTCAGATTTTATCTTTAAAATCTTTTTAAAAGTGAATATATAGTGGCAGGATAAGATGATAGAGTGAGAATTTATAAGAAAATGATAGATTTTATACATGATAGACTAAAATCTATAATCAATAAATAAATATATGCGAAAATCTAAAATTAGTAAATTAAAAAATGTAAAATAATATAGATAAAATAAGATATGCAAAATTTCAAATTTCAAATCTTTTAAAAAGTTGATATTGTAGGATTTACATATATTTCAAAAACTGAAAATCTATAATAAATAAATAAATAAATGTGAAAATATAAAATTAATAAATTAAAAAATGCAAAAATTTATAAAAATTAGAAATTTGAAATGGAGACACCATATTAAATATAGGACCGGTTGTTCACTAATGCTTTAATATATATATAGGTTATTTCATTAATAAAAACGGTTAATAGTGGAGTTTTAGTAAAATAAAATGCGTTGTCGGTGTGAGTGCATGTTCAATTGTGTGTACTGTGGATGCAACCTCATAAAGTAAATCATAATCCCTCCCTCTCTCTCTCTCTCTCTCTGTCTGTGTATATATAAAGATACACACCGTATATGTGTATTTGCAGAAGACTGGAAGGGTACAGTAAGATAGTTGTGGCGCACAACTACAGTCTGTGGAAGCAAAATTCAGATCTACGCATTTCCAGGAATTCAGCAATCAGCATAGCATTTGATCGCCATTTCTGCAAGGTTTGCATTCATTTTCCCTTTCCAATTTACTACTATTAATCCTCACTGTCGTTTTGCTGTTTTGTTGTTGCTGTGGCTGTTGCATCACTTCTCAAGTAATATTGCTTCATCTCCTAGCGTTTTTATCACTTTATTTGCATCACAGCCACCGTTCTGATTTTCTGATTATTTACTGTTGAAAAAGCACATTTTTGCTTCCTTAAATGTGGATCTGAGGGTTTTGTTTAGCTTTCCTTTTCGAACTTTTTGATTAGTTATTCTTTTATTATATTCCTGATTCCTGACACCGGCATCGGTGAGTGCTAATGAAATGAATTGGAAAGGTGATAACGGATCTGTTTTAATTAATTAGGATTTGGATTTAAAAGTTTTTTAGCTGTTTGTCGGCCGATTATTTCATGTTTTAAGTTCTTGCAATATCGATTTCGTTTGGGTAGCAGATTTCCCTCCGATTTGGTGACTCTGTATATTTATTTGGTTTTGTTGGTGCTTTTTCGCACTTGAATTCTTTCATTCAGCGTGGCTCTTTATTTTCCCTTGAGATTGAAAAAGATTCTGTACAAAATTAGATTTATATTTACTCTCAATTTACTCTAATGGAATGATTATTTAGTAGGGTTGACTTGTGAGCTTTACTAGTATAAAATGCCTTTAGATGTTGGCAATGTTTTTGTTTCCTATCCTATTTTGGCTAATATTATATCCACTTCAGTTTTTGACTTGGATCTGAATGGCACCATAATTGAACAAACAAGCATCTTGCAATATTTTGAAATGTGGACATGTCAACTTGTCGCCTTAACAATTCTCTTGTACCTGTTCTACTCTTTATTATTTCTATGTGAAGAGTCGAAGATATGCAGATCGTTGTAATTTCTTACCGTAGCTTATGGGTTATTTGATCAATTGGAATTTCTTTCCGAGCAAAGGTTTGTTGTGTGTCAAGTTGTCCTATGTATCTTGCCGAAGATTTCTCTGACATTTGAGTGTGTTCTCCGACACAGGATAAAGCTAAAAGCAATCATGTTTAGGCAGTCGCCTCGCAGAAACCAGAGAAACAAAGGGATTAAGGTGAAGCACGTGGTGCAGATATCTCTTCTGCTTGGAGTTTGCTTCTGGCTGCTTTACCAGGCTCAGCAGTCCCGTGATAAGAAGGCCTCATTGAGTGAACAAGATGGAAGCAGCAGTATCAAGTTAGGGAGGAAAGATCTCCAGCCTGTGGATGTGGATCCGAAAGAAGAAGTTGAACATTTTGATGATGAGAACAAACCTGAAGATGAAGAAAATGGACACATTGCCATGGTTGATGGCACAAAAGAAGCAGAAGAGGGCAAGGAAAATGAAACCGATGGGGATGAGAACAAGGAAAATGATGCAGGTGGCGACGAGAACAAAGAAAATGAGAGTGAAACTGTAGAGGAGAAAGGTGACAATGAAGAAGGTGTGAATTCTGAAGGGCAAGAGAATGAGGACAAAACTGAAGAAGCAGCAGAACGGAATGACAACAATGAGGAAAATACTGGGGAGAACGAAACTAAAGAGGACTTAGGTGGAGAGACTACTGGCGAGGTTGATGGGAATGAGAATGGAGGTGGAGAAACGACAAGGGGGGAGAATGAAGAGAGTAATGGTGAAGAAACACGGAGTGTGACTGAGAATGAACAGAACAATGGTGAAGAAACACAGACTGTGAATGAAAATACAGAGAACAAAGGTGAAGCAACAGCACAAGAGAATGAGAGCATTGAGAACAAAGGTGAAGAAGCACATCAGGAGAATGAGAATAAGGACAATAATGAGGAAGGAAAACAATGGAATGAGAACAAAGTTGAGGAAACACGGCACGAGAACGAGAATAAGGAGAACAATGCTGATGAAACAAAGCAATGGAATGAGAACAATGAGAACAGAGCCGCGGAAACACATCAGGAAAACGAGAACAAGGAGAATAATGCTGATGAAACAAAGCAATGGAATGAGAGCAGTGAGAACAAAGGTGAAGAGAAACCACAAGAAAATGAGGGCAAAGACAACAAGGGTGAGGATGGACAACAAGAGAATGAGAGCACCTGGAACAAAAGCGAAGAAGGAAAGCAGGAGAATGAGAACAAAGGCGAAGAAGGAAAGCAGGAGAATGAGAACAAAGGCGAAGAAGGAAAACAGGAGAATGAGAACAAAGGCGAAGAAGGAAAACAAGAGAATGAGAACAAGGGTGAAGAAACAAACCAGGAGAATGAGAACAAGGGTGAAGAAGGAAAACAAGAGAATGAGAACAAGGGTGAAGATGCAAAACAGGAGAACGAGAACAAAGTCGAAGAAGAAAAACAAGGGAATGAGAATAAGAGTGAGGATGCAAAACAGGAAAATGAGAACAAAGGAGAAGGAAAACAAGACGATGGGAACACCTGGAACAAAAGTGAGGAGATAAAACAGGAGACTGAGAATAGAAACAATGGTGGAGAAACGAATGGAGAGAATGAGAACAAAGAGAACAAAAATGAAGCGAACACGGGGGAAAACGAGAACAAAGAGAATCAAGGTGAAGCTTCACCAACCGAAAATAACAATGCTTTGGCTGAGGTCTCACTTGAGACAAACAGTGGAAATGATGTAGAAGCCTCAAAACAGCTGGAAGATAATAACCAAGCAGAGAATCAAAAAGATAGTACTGTTGAAGAATCACATTCGTCAGAGGGCGAAAAGGATGGGACTCTTTCAAGTGTTACTGACAACACAGTCCTGAATTCTCAAACCACAACAGAAACAAAGGAAGTTGTCCTGAGTGATTCCAAGAGGGAGGAAAATTCAGGTAGCCAGAACCTAAATGAATCCAAGGAAAATGTTGACAATAATCCAAATTCAGCTAGTGGTGATCACAACGAAAAACCCTCAACTGATTCCAATAACTGGAAACCTGAGGACAACACCAGTGATCAGAAATCAGATTCAAAGATAGATGATGGGAAACCAAATAACTCTGCTACCACTGAAGAACCTGGTGAAGTAAAGGATCAACAAGAATCCAGAACACCTGAAGGCACAGACAGCAGCAATCCTGAGAATCCTGAGAGCAACTCAACTGAGCAGCAGAACTATAACAATGAGCCTGAGCATGAAACTGATGGGAATACAAGTTCCTTCAACGACAGCAATGGCGTTGACTCTTCTGGGGCTACTGAGCACGATCATGTGGATTCAACCACTTCAGTTTCCCAAGAAGAGAAAGAAGCCCGTACCGACCTGGAGACCCTTCCGCAAGGAGGAAATGATGGCAGCAATGCAGCTGCTGAATGACGTGTCGTTTTAGACAGCTGTTTGTAGTTAAAAATCAAAGGTTTTTCTGTTCTTACAGTATTTATTCATACGTATATGTTTTTCCCGCATTTTTTTAAATATAATTATTTTAGCATGTAAGTGCAAATGCAATTTTTATGAGCTTTTTAGGGGCTGCTGTGGCCCAAGAGTCGAAAGTGAAGGCAGTATTAGTTGTACGGAAGGTATGATACTAGAGTATTACAAGTGGGGCTTCACTTATTGTTGGCTTATTCTTATTGTAATAATCCTCTTAAGTTATTTGTGGGAGTTGAAGAATTGATAATCTCATGAGGCTTGAGTTGAATTGAATAGAATGGTCAAAATTCTCAAATAAAAAATTCTTATGGTACATACACCTCTAATTCAGTGCAAAGGTTGGGTTATATTATGTTAGTAGTACTTTGGTGATCGGTGGAGAGTAGAGGTGTACTTTGTCTTCAATCTTATACTCCCTCCGTTTTTTAATATCTTATTCATTTCTGCATTGCACGTAATCCAGTGCATATTTTCAATCATTAATATCCTACATTATATATAAGTAAAAATTATAAAAATTTGATATTCTAAAATTACGCGACTAGACGAATCTAACATCTCACTTGACTATGTTTTATCTTATATAACTATGCTAAAAAGTTGAAACAAAGTTATCTAATAAATAATATTCCCTCCGTCCCGCGAAAGTTGACGCGTTTTTTTTTGGCACGATAATTTATGTAGTGGGGTTTAATGGTTAAAGTGTTGTGGGTATTTGTTTTAAAATTTTAATGAATTTTCACTTTACTTATTGTTTAACTTTGACTTAATATTATGGTAATGATTTAATTAGAAAAAAATATTTAAGTGTTGTCTTGTTAGAATCGTCTAGGTGTCTAGTTTTAGAATATATATTTTATATAATTTTTATTTGTACCTATTTTGAGATATGGAGAATTAAAGAAATGTAAGGGATTTGTATAGAAAAATAAAAGTGTATTGGGAATTGTGCAGAATAGTTAAATTAATTACTTTTAATGGGTTTTTAGAAACCATTAAGATTCTAATTATATATATTAATTTAATTTATCTAAAAAATAAAACGTGTCAAATTTCATGGGACAACTCGAAAAGGAATACGCGTCAACTTTCGCGGGACGGAGGGAGTATCTACTATGCAAAGGGTGATGTTAAAAAAAGAACGGAGGGAGTATCAATGAATATATTCCCATTTTCAAAAAAATAAAAATATATAAAAAACTATATATATATATATATATATATAAAAGTAACTTTTCTGGCTTCGGCTGTGAACAAAAAAAAAAAAAGTAACTCCTTCCTATATATTGGGGATGAGGTTATCCAATCGATTAAATCCATGACCTCCAACCTTAGGTTGGGCCGTTGGGGTTCGATTTTCCACCTGGCCGTTGGGGGTTCGATTTTCCACCTGGCCTTCTATTCCTCCCTTTTTTTCTTTATAATTTATGTGGTATGGGTTCCATCAGCCTTTTTCTGGCTTGGCTCCTACAAAAAATAAAAAAAAAATAAAATGGAAATGTGTGGAATGAGAAAAAAACAAAGAGATTTATTTTCTTTGAAAATTATGGAGAGTTCGCATTATTGGCATTGATTAATTAATGTAGGGCAAACATATATGATAATTGATAGCAGACAAATAAATCAGAGTCGGCAAGGCACTACAATTTAACTTTATCCCCATTAATTATCACATACTTAAGTATTCTTCATAATTTCATTTTTAGTTCCTTATTATTATTATTATTATTATTATTATTATTATTACTCCTTCCGTCCCAGTTGAATTGTCTCATTTGACTTTTTGACATTGTTCATTGTTCAACTTTGACTCAATATTATTGTAATTATATATTTGAAAAAAATTAGTCAAGTTTGGTCTTGTTAGATTCGTCTAGTCGTATAGTTTTAGAATATACTTCTATTTTATATAATTTTTAGTTGTATATATTTTGAGATATTAATGATTAAAAAGTGAATTGAATTGTGTGCAAAAATAAAATGGGACATTTCTAATGGGACAGAGGGAGTATTATTTAGTAAAAAGTATTGTTGGCATCGGATGCTTCATAAGTAGCAAGTACATTTCTGTAACCCAATAATCCCTTTGGTTAGAAACTAGTACTACAAATATTATACTACAGTATGTTTGTTGTGTGTATAAATGTATGTCGGCTAAGTATTAATCATGAAACTTTTGCAATTCGACTATTCGAGTTAGCTCCTGCGGGAAAATTAATCAGCAAACCAATTATCAATAATTCATGGTAGGGTTGTTTGAGAAACACCGAATCCGTTAACGGATTGTGAAGATTGTGATCTTGTTAACATAGCAAAAATATATTAAGCCCAATGGAGTTGCTCGTCTAAATAAATTAGCCCAATTGGGTAAAATATATCCGGAAGAGGGAGGCCGCGTAGACACAGCCCGGAAGAGGGAGGCCGCGTAGACAGCCCGGAAGAGGGAGGCCGCGTAGACAGCCCGGAAGAGGGAGGCCGCGTAGACACAGCCCGGGAGAGGGAGGCCGCGTAGACAGCCCGGAAGAGGGAGGCCGCGTAGACACAGCCCGGAAGAGGGAGGCCGCGTAGACACAGCCCGGGAGAGGGAGGCCTCGTAGACACAGCCCGGGAGAGGGAGGCCGCGTAGACAACAGCCCGGATGATGGAGGCCCAAGAGATGGTGGAGGCCGTCCGTGAGGGTGGAGGCCGTCTGTAAGGTGGAGGCCGTGGAGGCCCAAGAGATGGTGGAGGTCAACCCTAGGATGGAGGCCGCCTTCGATGAAGCTGTGTCGAGATCAAAGTGAATCCTCAAATTGGGAAACATATCGGACGAAGGTGCCAGATAAGGAAAGGAATCCTGGCAAGACGCCCAGACAAGGAAACTGAACCAAGGGATTGAAGACGCCTCACCATTATAAATATAGACGTCGGCATCATGCGCAAGGGACCTCCAATACTCCTCAAGAGAGCGTCTTTTATTTTTACTTTCTTTATTGCTTTCCTGCATTTTACTGTTTTCTGTTCTTAAATTCCTTTACCGCTTTCTTTAAATTACTGTATTCGCTTTTCTAGTTTTCTTGTAATCCTTCCCCCAAGTTCTTCAATAAAAGAGAGATCTTTCCTCTCAAGATTTTCATCGTTAACAAATTGGCACGCCCAGTGGAACACGAGTGGAAAGCCATATCCGCTTAGGGTTATACATCCCAAATCTGAAAGGTTAGCAAGTAATTTTAATCAAGAATTTGAAGAAATGTCTCTACATGAAAAGATGCCACTTAGAGCGCCTACCGATGAAGCGGTAGAAAGCACCTCTCAATCGCAACATGGTATAATGCAAACCCCTGCACTGTCCGAGCAAGTGCGGCTATCAATGACAGAATCGATGGCTGAGTTCATGCCTTTAGTCACAAAGCACTTAGCGGATGTGTTGCGGTCTTCCATGGCCGACCAAGCAGATAGAATTTGCAGTTCCTTGCGTACTCAGCAAGATAGAACTGTTCCTGCAAACGACATGAATGTGCCGCACAGTCTCCCATGCCCGAGGCCGGCAGACGGCCAACAGAGGGTTTGGGGAGCCGCATATGGCCAGTCGCCACTCCCGGAGTCCGGAAGCAGCTCGGCTAGCCTCTTTCCATTTTCACATCAGACGGCTTATTCCTTCACTCCAGCGGCACCTAGCATGCAGACCCTTAGTTATGCGGCATCTCCAGTGCCGATCTATGCATCGCCAGGATATTTGATGGCCTCCAGTGCTTCACACGGCTGTCCAACGGTCTCTGATGGATATGGCATGCCACCATGTCAAGCGGCACCCCATGTGCCGAACGTTCTCACCACACCTTATGTGTCTAACTACTCACCAATACCGGCATTATCGAACCCTATTTGGATGCCGCCAACGCAAGGGGGGCAGGCGGCACCACAACCATATGGAGTGGCTTCAACACCGGCCACATCTGCCACAACTGCCGTGCCAGTACTGGTGTCCGTACCTAAGCCTAGTTGGATGCCGCCAACGCAAGGGGGGCAGGTGCTACAGCCAAATGAAAGGGCTTCGACAACTGCCACACCTCCCACAATCGCCATGCCTCCTGCACAGACACCCATGGTATCACCCGAGTTGCTTGCAGACCTAATGCAACAATATTTTGGAGTTCAACTAAGGCCGATGGAGCGGCCTACATACAGGAAACCCTACCCTGATTGGGTAGACACCATACAACCATACCTCAGGGGTTTCAAGATGCCCGAATTCACCACATTCTCAGGGGATGATGGCAAGTCAACTGTGGAGCATGTGGGCAAATTCACCTCCCAGTGTGGTGAAGCAGCGACCGATGATTGGTTGAAGTTGAGACTGTTCAGTTTATCCCTTACTGGACCCGCCTATACGTGGTATGTATCGTTGCGGGCTAACTCAATTCAAAATTGGGACGAACTGGAGCGAGCATTCCATGGCAGATTCTATACACCATTGACACAAGTGAGTCTCGCAGACGTTACCAATGCCAAGCAATTTGCCGATGAGGCGGCAAGCACATTTATTAACAGACTACAGCGGCTTAAGAGCCGATGCACTATGGCAATCCCTAATAGGGAGATAGTTAATATTGCAGTGGTGAATATGTTGCCAAAGTTGAAAGAACGTTTAATTATGCAGGATTCCTCTGATCTTGCCCAGCTGGCCGAGAAAGCGGCCCGCTTGGAAAATTTCCTTGAGGAACAAGATGAGAAGCGTCTACCTACACACGGCACTAGTTTTGAGGAATTGAAGCACAATAAAGAGGTAGATGAACCAAGGGTGTTCGCCAAGGCAATAACCTTGGGCAGTAAAAACCCTGGATAGTGGCCCTGGGGCGCCATCGACAGCGGCCTTGGAGGCCGAGTAGTCGGTGACTGAGAATGGCGCCTGGCTGAGTATGCGGCCAGACCGATGATGTCACCCTGGCTGATACTCGAATGGCGACCTGGGAAGAAAAGCTGATGGAGGCCTGGAACAGACCAAGGTGGCGGTCTAGCCCTTCAAATGGCGGCCTTGGGCAATGGGGGTGGCGACCTCCAGGTGGCGGCCTCGGGGCATAGGTGGCGGCCTCGGGCAGCCTCGCGCGGCGAAGGATGGCGGCCAGGGACTGAGTGGCAGCCTTTTGGAAACAAAAGGACGGCGTCCCGAACACAAGGCAATGGTGGTGGCCTCCTCCAAACTTTCGGGTAGATGGCGGCCTTCAACCAAGCAATGGCGGCCTCGTGCTGCGATGAGGGTGGCGGCCTCCGAGCTCTCAAGTAGTGGCGGTCTCCAAGATTCAGGTGATGGTGGCCTCCAAGCCACTCGGGGATGGCGGCCTTCGGGTCATGGCCAAGGCAAGGATGGCGGCCCCTAGTGCAAGAGAAGAGGAGGGTGTCCCCCGAAGAGAGGGTGGCGGCGGCCCCAAAGCAAGAGGTGGCGGCGGCCCTCATGCAAGATGATGGCGGCCTCACGTGCAAAAGATGGCGGCCCTTGAGATGGATGGCGGCCCTCATGCAGGTAGTGGCTGGCGGCCGAGGCTTGTGTGTGGCGGCCTCTCCAAACGCAGGGATGGCGGCCTTCCCCCAGGTGGTGGCGGCCTCCGGATCCTGGTGGCGGTATTGGAAGTGGCGGCCTCATAGCAGGACGGCGGCCTCGTGATAGCTAGCAGCCTCGGTGGTGGCGGTCTCCAGCGAAAGTGGCGGCCTCCAGGCGAAGTCAGCGGCCGGACGACGCTCTGTCGACGGTGGCGGCTGGAATCTGAAGGAAAAGAAAATCAGGCATAATGGGCCTCGGTAGACCTATGAACTTGAATTAAGCGCGCAAAATTGTCTTAAAATGCTAATCAGACAAAATGCGCGAGGGGGGCATCTGTTAACATAGCAAAAATATATTAAGCCCAATGGAGTTGCTCGTCTAAATAAATTAGCCCAATTGGGTAAAATATATCCGGAAGAGGGAGGCCGCGTAGACACAGCCCGGAAGAGGGAGGCCGCGTAGACAGCCCGGAAGAGGGAGGCCGCGTAGACAGCCCGGAAGAGGGAGGCCGCGTAGACACAGCCCGGGAGAGGGAGGCCGCGTAGACAGCCCGGAAGAGGGAGGCCGCGTAGACACAGCCCGGAAGAGGGAGGCCGCGTAGACACAGCCCGGGAGAGGGAGGCCGCGTAGACACAGCCCGGGAGAGGGAGGCCGCGTAGACAACAGCCCGGATGATGGAGGCCCAAGAGATGGTGGAGGCCGTCCGTGAGGGTGGAGGCCGTCTGTAAGGTGGAGGCCGTGGAGGCCCAAGAGATGGTGGAGGTCAACCCTAGGATGGAGGCCGCCTTCGATGAAGCTGTGTCGAGATCAAAGTGAATCCTCAAATTGGGAAACATATCGGACGAAGGTGCCAGATAAGGAAAGGAATCCTGGCAAGACGCCCAGACAAGGAAACTGAACCAAGGGATTGAAGACGCCTCACCATTATAAATATAGACGTCGGCATCGTGCGCAAGGGACCTCCAATACTCCTCAAGAGAGCGTCTTTTATTTTTACTTTCTTTATTGCTTTCCTGCATTTTACTGTTTTCTGTTCTTAAATTCCTTTACCGCTTTCTTTAAATTACTGTATTCGCTTTTCTAGTTTTCTTGTAATCCTTCCCCCAAGTTCTTCAATAAAAGAGAGATCTTTCCTCTCAAGATTTTCATCGTTAACAGATCTAAATTTTTATTATCACACAATCCAAAATACATTTTAAAATTTTAACTAGTAATAACTAAATTTTATATAAATAAAAATTATAAAAATATAATTAGATGAATACAATAAAGATCGCTTGAAAAAAAAAAGTGGGAGTAATTTATTTATAACTATATACTGTATATATATATATAGGAGTATAATATTTTGTTATTTTTATAGCACTGTTAATGAGCTAATTTCCAATAAAAGGATTTAGGGATTGGGGACCTACATTAGTGGTCAAGTCCCCAACTAGGTTGGGGTTCGAATCCCCACTCGGCACCCTATCCCTCCCACTTCCGGGTACACTTGGATGGAGACAGACAGTGCGGAGCAGCTGCTGATTAGGGGAATCGGAAGAACGAAGATGAATGAGCATGGTGCTCACTAGCCAATTCTGGAGAAAATATATACTTCTTGTGCAGAGGGAAGCTAATCGGGCGGCAGATGTTTTTTTTTTGTAAAGATAAACTCGCAACCCGCGGGCCATGCAAGTGTATAGATTGTCACATCCCCCGGCCGGGTGAATGTAAAAATATACTCCTACTATTTGACTTGTTTAATACCATCTCCGTTCTTTTTTATTTGCACGTTTTGACTTTTGTCACTGTTCATTGAGTAGCTTTGACTCGACTTTTTAATACAATTATATAAGATAAAATATAGTCAAGTGAGATCTTATTGGATTCGTCTAATCCCATAGATTTAGAATATCAAATTTGTATAATTTTTACTTGGGTAGAATTTGAGCTATTACGGATTAAAAATGTGCATTGAATTGCGTGAAATGTGGATATGTTGCATTTATTTAGGAACGGAGGAAGTATATAGTCTTGCTTATTGTATACTTCTATATTGTTGTTACATGTTGCTATTACTATTATTATTAATTTATTATTATTATTACTACTACTATGATGTTTTCTAGTCACGGATATTCTTTGCTCAGCAGTGTGCATGCATACATACATACATACCTCTGTATGTTCTCACTTTTCAGCCCCAGTGATCCGCGCACCCCCAAACAGTGTGATGTGACTTTTCTTTTTTTTTTTTTTTTAAATTTGTTAAGTTAACTTTTTTTTACTTTTTCTACAAAAAGGTTAATAAGTAAAAAATTATAAGCTGAAATTAAAAAAAAATTATTTATTTAAAACTTACTCTTTACAATCTTCGAAATGAGTATAATATTAAATAGGTAAAAATGTATCGTTTAAAAGTTATTTTTAATGGTACGTTTTTAATTATTTTATAAAAATTGTAATAAGTAAAAAAATAGAAACCAAAATTCAAGAAAATTTATATATTTAAAAACTATCTTTCACGATTTTCAAAATGAGTATAATATCAAATATGTAAAAATGTATCGTTTAAAAGTCGTTTTTTAAATTTCTTTAATTTTTTTATTAAAATTAAAATGGTTATAACTTGAAAAATATAAGTCGAATTTTAAAAAATTACATATTCAAAAACTACTCTTCGAAATCTTTGAAACAAGACCAATATTGAAGAGTTAAAAACGTACCGTTCAAAAGTCGATTTTTCTATATAGTAAAAATGGTTAAATCAAATAAAAAGTGTAGAATTTTAAAAAAATCTCACTATAAAAGTGAAAATTACATATACAAATGTTTACATATAATCTAATCTATTATTCCTCCAAATACAGGTGCTCGTGCAGGTGGAACTAAGTTCATCCAGCGTTGAATGCGGCTATGGTAGATATTTTGCCATTCGATAGCCCCGTCAAACGCAAACCGGGTGCACCACATTATAATTGGTGGAACCGGATGATCATGGTGTAGATGCAGCTGGACAAAGTGGTTATTATTAACCAAGCAAATTGCGATTTCTTTGTACTCTCCAAGTGAATGAGCATACCAAAGAGGAACATGGGTAAAACAAGCATTCATATTTGGACAGAATGTATGAAGCACAACATTATAAGCCGAGGCAATGACCACTCCATGATCTATGGCGTCCATCCAATAGTCTTGACCGATAGGACTCTGAAATTTATTGAGTCTGTATAAAACGTTTCCCAATAAATCAGGCCCACCATAGATCAATTCATATATATCAAAATGCTCTGTTATCTCCTTGATCAGTGCAGCTCGGACGTCACGCCATTTCTCTTCATCGCCGTAGATAAGTGCTGCAATTGCTCTGAAACCACAATTACCATCGGCTTCCACATCAATAATCTAAGACACATAATCGCGAAATTCAGAAGGAATGGAAGATTCATATTGGACGAAATGTCGTTTTTCCTGTCTTTTCTGTCCATTTAAAATACTTTTCTCAAATTTAGAGCGAAAGCGAGTTGTGTCCCATTCTTGAATTCCACTAGGCCGACCTTGGTGTCTAGTATTGTATGCCGGTGGTTGCACATCAATACTATCACTCATTCCAAATATATTTGATGACATATCGTGTTGAACTCCATGACCGCCTATATCATGCCGCTTGAATGATAACCTTTGCCAATGTATGTGTATAAATTCCAGCGGAATTGACATGTTCATTTGTTGGCAAAACGAAATGTCATGCTTGCACGGTAATCCATAAACAGTTTTAAATGAACATTCGCAAAGCCCAATTAAAAAGGTAGATGCTTTTGAAGCAGCATCTACTTGTTTGAAAACTAGCTCGGTTGCCTCTATCGATATCCGGGAAATGAGGTTGGCAAAAAGGTTATCATTCCTCCATTTATGCCGGGGAACATTTTTCGAACGTTCAAACTGACGAGCAATGTCTGCGAATTGCTGTTCCAGCATCTTCTCGATTCGCTGGTACGAGACATGCAACGAGGACATCGAATTTAATAGAAACTTCTTCAATTTAGAGTGCTGAGATTCGACCCTGAAATAAAAAAATCGACAAATTCGAGTCATACCGCAATTAAGTAACAAAAAATCTTCTTATATAATTAAATTACCTTTGTGTAGTCGTGCTGCCTAAATGCATTATCTTGTTCGTCCATGCATGAACAATTTTGTGTGGTGTGGCCTTATCCACGTATCATTGAGGTAGTTTAATACTCGTGGATATGAGCTATAATCTTCACAAAAACAGCGCCAACCATTCTGAAAATCAACCTCTGATTTTGACTTCACCAGCGAATGCCACCGACTCCAAAATTCATCCCACTGCGATCTAAGAATAGCCTTGCACTTGGCCGTTATAGCCTTGTTTATGTGCCATTCACAGAGTAAATGGTTTGAATTTGGAAAACATGACTGAATAGCACAGACAAGACCCATGTCTCGATCCGTGACGAGTACCGATGGCATCATCGCTCCAGTTTGATCAATTATATTTTTCAAATTTGATAATGCCCAACTAAAGTTATTTATAGTTTCATTACTAAGGTAGGCAGTCATCAACAAGAATGTTTGTCTAGTAGAAGTAATGCCAACAACCTCTAGTAATGGAATTCGGTACTCATTAGTCTTATAAGTCGAATCGAGTATGAGAACGGTTGGAAAGTTACTATATAATTCTAGACTCGTAGGGTGTATCCACATAATATCGGTTATTTTATTAGTGTTAGGATCTACTTGGTATTGAAAATGATATTTCTTTTTTTGAAGATTGTATAAGACGAACTGAGAAGTATTAAAGTCACCTAATTGACTCTTTCTATTCAGACTTATGACATTATATATACTTCTAATATTAGTGCTATTTGACGGAAATTTTTTTTTTATTACTTGAAGAATGCCTCGAGGGGCTGCTTCGTCAACCAGATCTGATACAATTTTCTTTTCAACTGGTTTCAGTCTACATGCATATTCATGACCTTCAAAGTTTTCATAAGGTGGATGATTATGAATGCCACACTCTACTACCAATTGCCATAAGTCACTTTGCAAATCATGAGAGACCCCTTTTAGTTTAAATGGACAATTTTTTTTTTTTGACCCAGTATTTTTAACCAGTGGCATTTCTTCAGATCTGTGTGGCTTATACTTACCCCCCTTTCACAATCAAAAATGCATCTCGGTTTGCGATTTCCAGTGCTATTCATGGACTTGCTTATTACTACAACAAAACCATTCTTAGTCACAGTGGCTTGTACCCATTCTCTCATTTCATCCCTAGATTGAAAAATCTTCAAAAAAAAAAACATGTATAAGCTCTTTCAATCCATTTTTATTATTTATTACTAATGATAAATCAATAGGAGCTATTTCCATAAATGAGATGTTCCAGAGTATGAGACGAAGGGCCGAGAAGGGTGAAATAACTTAACTACTCTTTCCGCTTATAATTGTTATAAATAGTAGATATTTTTAATTTTTTTTGTGATTCTAATATTTTTAAAAAATTAATGTATCATAGTAAAAGATCAATCGAATCAATCATTAACTGAATTATGGGCATGAAAAAAATATTTATAAGTAAAATTTTCAAATTAAAAATAGCATGAAAATGAAAAATGAAATGAAAATTACCTTACTCGTTGTAAACTGTGACGCATAATCATTGGCAGAGTCATGAACATTTTCTGAAAATTGACCAATTGCTTCATGATCGAGAGGATGATTGTTTTCATTAGTGGCTGCACCATGAAATCGCCAACTATCTGAGTTGTCGAACGACCAATATTCAGATGGCCAATTGCTAGAAATTGAAGGGTCGAAGTTATCCATATTTTTGAATTTGTAAGTGATGAACGAAGACTAGGTTTTGAAAGGGGTATTGACGGGGTGGGAGAGGAGTAGGCAAGACTCCGTATAATATAGGGGAGGGAGGTATGGCCAAATCTTGAAAAGCATGATTTATAGTCCCGAGGAGATAACCTTTACAGTTATTACGGTTTTTGTGAAATAGTGAAAAATGTACCGTTAAAAAACGACTTCTAAACGGTACATTTTTACCATTCAATATTATACTCATTTCGAAGATCGTAAAAAGTAGTTTTTAAATATATAATTTATTATTAATTTCGACTTGTATTTTTTACTTATTACGGTTTTTATAAATAGTTAAAAACGTACCGTTAAAAAGTGACTTTTTAACGGTACATTTTTAACTATTCAATATTATACTCATTTCGAAGATCGTAAAAAGTGGTTTTTAAATATATAATTTATTATTAATTTCGACTTGTATTTTTTTACTTATTATGGTTTTTGTGAAATAGTTAAAAACGTACCGTTAAAAATTACTTCTAAACGGTACATTTTTACCTACTCAATATTATACTCATTTCGAAGATCCTTAAGAGTAGTTTTTAAATATATAATTTTTTTAAAATTTCGACTTATATTTTTTTACTTATTGTAATTTTTGTAAAAAAGTTAAAAAAAAAAAAAAAAAAAAAAAAAAAAAGAAAGGTCACATCATTGCACTGTTTGGGGGTGCGCGAATAACCTCCCACTTTTCAGGTATACACATTAGCAACAAACAATAGACATGTTGGTTTTGGGACTAATTAAGAGGAGAGGACTTAGGCGATCCGATCTACTACTATATTGATGGTTCTACTTCTACAACCTCCTCCACGCCACCTCACTTTTACAATCTACTACTTCACTACTTTACAACTTCAATAACTCATAATTCTATTTCTATGATTTAACATCATGAGGTCGTCTGGATTTCCCACTACCATTAATATTATATATATAGTGATGACTTGCTGTTCAAAATTTAATTTTGTTTGAGGGCGTGATAGTGACAAGTAGTATACACCCTAACTTTACCAGCCAATTTAATTATACTACTATATTAATAACATGACAAAACCACTATCAGACAAATTAAAAACACCAATTCGTCAAGACAAGAGAATTTAGAATTCTTAATTTAAACTTCTTTTTTAATACAATAGAATCATGAATATCTCCTAACGTGGCAATCTTAATAACTTCTAATCTTTAAAAGAAGACAAAACCAATCAGCTATATACCATGTTGGATCAGCCACCCATATTAAATTAGTACTCTATTAATTACTCCCTCCGTCACACCACACTTGTCATGTTTGACTTTTTTACACTGTTCATTGTTCAGCTTTGACTCAACTTTATCACAAGTATATATTTAGAGAAAAATAGTCGAGTTGGGTCTTGTTAGAATCGTATGATCATATAGTTTTATAATATATATTTTGCAAAATTTTTCATTGTACATATTTTGAGATATTAACAGTTGAAAAAGTGCATTGGATTGTGTGCAAAAGTGAAACAAGACAAGTTAAATGGGACAGAGGGAGTATTATACTACTTGATGAAAACTTTTTCCTAGCACATGAATATATGAGTACATATTTACATGTGGCCAAATTATTTGAATGATTTGTCTTGTGATCTTGGACTTTTAAAACTAGTGTAAAAACATAAGAATGTGAATATAGCTACGAAATGTACGTGATAACAGATAGTTTTGCTAAGAAATTCAATTATTCGAGATTTAATTATTTATATTTTTATTCTTACTTTATTTTTGTTCACTACCTACTTACCTAGCTACATCAGTACTACATAAAAAATACAACTACTGCTGCGGAAAGTATCCGTAGCAAATTCCATCAAAACAGCTAATATTGGATAAAAATGCATTTGGTTGCTTGCTGATATGAGAGAGATCATATATAATGTGATGTAAAAAATAAAATTTATTATTAAAAAAAAAAAATAAAGATGATTTGGGGGTTAATTAGTAATCTGAAACAGCCTTTAGGCCATATATAGAACGTGATTAATATGCCTGATTAGATGTAACTTTCGGAATAATTTAGACCATAATGTTGGATCATTTCTAAATGTAAAAGTCTTAAATTTAGTTGTAAAATAGTCAAAATATATAATTAACGTATCACATTTATTTGTAAAAAATATTACATTTATTTGTAAAATAATCCCAATATATAAATAACATATCACATTTGTTTGTAAAATAATTACAAACATCAGTTCATCAATAAATTGAAAGATAAGAATATGGAGGCGCCTACGGTGCAACAAGCGTCAAGCGTCAACCCCTTACCTTATTTAGAGATAATGAAACATCACTTTAATATACTTAGACTATGTTTGGGAAATAATTTGAGTTTAGAGTTTTTGGAAGATTTTTTTTCTTTTTTTTGGAAGAGAATTTGAGTTTATAGTTTGGAATTTGATATTAATACATGGTGAAATTTCATTTTAATTAGGATAATTTGAACAATGGTATTTGGTGTTTGAGTTTAAATTAGAGTTTAGAGACTTGAGTTTGAAAATTTAAAAGTTGGGGAGGGTTAGAGTTTAGGGTTTAGCAGTGGAGTTTAGACTTTGACAATTTGAATGGAAAATATTTATTATTTATGGTAATTTTTAAATCTGAAATGGGGTTACTTACTTATAGGGCCGAGCAAAGCGATAGGTTTGTAAGATGTCTGTGTTGACTTGGATCTCGTGTGACGGAATAAGGCAGCAAAAAATGTGGACGTAGACATCAGATACATAATCACAGCCATCACGTGGAGGCAATGAGACATATGCCATGCATTCATCGAGCATTTTTGTCCACGTGATGGCTCCAATTATGTATGTGATGTCCGAGTATATTAAAGTGATGTTTCATCACCTGTATATACGGGGTTGAGCTCGAATGTTTTATGCATGTAACAGTTGCTTAATTAGGTCAACACATCCATAAGAGCTGCCTCCCATCATGGTTGCACGTATAGCCAAGTCCTTTATCAGTACCCTAACTCTAGTGTAATAATGTATCAAGCTCATACATAACAAAATATACAAAATTTAAAACATTAATGCTAAACCAGACTGTAAAACAACTTATGTTTATTGCATTTCTAATTCATATCCACTGGCAGAGCCAGAGTTATCAATGTAAACCAACATATATATAAGAGTGCAATAATTATATATATATTACTTATGCCAACCAAAAAGGATTTGCAATAATTGCTCCAACATGCAAAGAATTACATAAATTAGATATCCCTAACGGTGCGTTTGGTTGGAGAGATCTTAGATTACCAGTGAGAATGTAATTGCTGGGAATATAAGATTACTGGGAATATGAGATTGCTGGGAATCTTATTTTTTGATGTTTTAAGATTATTGCGTCTGGTTAGATTGGGAATCTCAGATTTCCAATTCAAATTAATTTACCATAATATCCTTGAATTTCAATTGAACAAATATTATAAATATATCATTTTGCTACACAATAGAAATATTTAAGCTGATTTATTCTTTAAAATATTAAAAAAATTATATGTAATTTATTGTATGATAATTACTTATTTAATGTCTCTAAATCCTTATTATTTTTATGTTATATATAGAAGAAAAGTAAATTTTAAGAAAATATGAAAATATATATTAAAATAGGATAATATATATTAAAAATATGTTCAAATAATTTAAAAATTTTCAATTAATTTTTTAAAATTAAATTCCATATATTTATCATTTTTTAAAATACAAATATCTAAATTTATAAATTAAAATAAGTATAAAAAGTGAGGGTATAAAAGTCAAATTAGTATAAACAGTAGGTAAAGTGGAGGTGGTAATCTAAGATTATCTGCCCTCCAGGTGGAAATTACCTAAAACACCTAACATTCACACCTCGGTGGGAATGTGAAATTCTCATATGAAACATGCAACGAACCAAACATGAGCATATTTCATTCCCTACCCAAAATTACCAGTGGGAATCTCAGATCCCAAACCAAACGCCCCGTAAAAGAATTGAACATTCAAAGGAAATGATTTAAGCAAAGGAATAAATCATACCCTCACCAACTAATTTATTTCTTTTGGCACCAATACTTAATAATAATATGTGAAATGGAAGGGAAAAGGAAAAAAAATTAAATGAAGGTTGTGTTGGAAAAAGGGGGTTTTGAGCTCCTTTTTGCGTAATGACGATATTTAATTTGGATTAATAAAATAGCGTATACGAATTCTACGTTTCGCGTAGATTGTCGTAGTGCATTTATTTTCTCAAAACCGTTGTCGGGTGAGTGAGAAATAAGTGGTCGAAATGGGTCATTGAATGCGGCTAGTTGAAACGCTTGTATTTAAATGGTTGTTAAAGGGTAGGTTAAAGTGGCGCGTCCCACATCGCTTAAGCAGTGGGAGTTAAATTAGTTTATATTGTTCTGCGTGTTAGAAACAATTAAACTAATACAGATTGATCAAGTGTGGGGGAAGCCCACACGCGCGCGCCCGTCCCGTCCCGAGCCGAGCCGAGCCGAGCCGCGCCGCGCCGTCGCCGTCGCCGTCGCCCGCGCCCGCGCCCGTGCCCGTGGACTTGGTAATTGGGCTTTGGGTGGGCTTTGGGCCTGTCTAATTTTTTAGACAAAGTTTATTTGTCAAGCCCATGCGCCAAGCCCAGTCGTTGAAGCCCACTCTGATTTCAACACCCGTCACGAGTTGTTGAAACCATTTGAATTCAGCTGTTGAAAATCCAGCTGAAACCGCCCCATCAATGGCTGCCGGCGGTTTCGTCTCGTCCAACGCCTATAAATGGCAGCAGGGTCAGGCTTAGGGATCACAGCTTTCTCCATCTTCTTCTCTGCATACATCCTCTCCTCCCGACTCCCTCTTCTCTTGTTGTTCTGTTCGCCGGTCGTCGACGTTTGCGGTGCTGCTACGTCGAGACGTTCGTCGTTTTACCTTTGGGGACGTTCTGCCGCTGCCGGAGCACTACCGGGGCATAAACGTCTTGCGGGAAGAGTTCCAAACTCGACTCGACGCTTCCTGTATTGCTGCCTCCGTCCATTTCTAACATTCGCAAGACATTTAAAATGGACGGTTTCACTGCTGCCGCCACCGCCTCCGCCGACGTTTCATCCGCCGCCGCCGCCTCCGTTCCCATGCCTGGCTCTGTCCAGGCGTCCGCTGTCGTTACCCCAACCGCAGCGGCGCCGTCGATGCTAACCACGCCTACTGTCGTCCCTCCACCCGTGACGCTGCCGCTGCCGTTGCCGCTGCCGACGGCAGACCCAAACGCCTCTATCGATCAATACTTGATTGATCCCACGGCGGCCTTCCTGCCCCCGTCGCCGACGCCCAACTCTGGCGGGTTCGTTCTGCCCAATTCTGGGCAGTTTGTTTCTGGACACTCTTTTGGAACTGTTTCGTTCCAGCCCAACGCTTCCGTTGGGGCGTCTTTGCCATTTTCTGGACAAACAGTCGGGGTTACACCCGCAGGACTTAATAATATGAACACCGGTTTGCAACCGGGCGTTGGGCCGCTGAACACTAGTTTGCCAACTTATGTTCAGTCGGAGCCGGCCTTCGTGCCGGGCGTTGGGCCGTCAACGGGTTCTGTCCCTATGGCGCTGCCTAGGTCATTTGGAGTGGCCGAGAAGCCGTCAAAGTTTGACGGGCGTGATTTCAAGACGTGGCAACAGAAGATGCTGTTCTATCTGACCACTCTTGGTTTGGCCGGGTTTTTGAGGAGCAGCCGGCCGTCCGTGTCTGAGATGGAGACCGATCCTCAGAAGCTCTTCGCCAAAGAACAATGGGTTCACGGTGAT
Organism: Hygrophila difformis; assembly: GCA_030278955.1. Classification (NCBI taxonomy): domain Eukaryota; kingdom Viridiplantae; phylum Streptophyta; class Magnoliopsida; order Lamiales; family Acanthaceae; genus Hygrophila; species Hygrophila difformis. The sequence goes on along the minus strand of JAOANR010000012.1, from coordinate 36,954,059 downwards.
TTCATGTGTAAGAACTTCATTCTGAGTGCTCTCACGGATCCTTTGTACGCTGTGTACTCCGCTGTAAAAGGTGCAAAGGAACTGTGGATTCAGTTGGAACGGAAGTACAAAACGGAGGATGCTGGTACTAAAAAGCATGCCGTTTCCAAATATCTGGGTTTTCAGATGGTTGACGGGCGTTCAGTGGTTGAACAAGTTCAAGAGTTTCAATTACTGATACATAGCGTTCACGCTGAGGGAATGCAATTGCCCGATGCGTTTAACGCTGCGGTTGTGATCGAGAAGCTGCCTCCTTCGTGGAAAGACTTCAAGAATTACTTGATGCACAAGCAAAAAGAAATGTCCCTTGAAGATCTTGTTACACGGATTAGAATCGAGGAGGATAACCGCAAGGCCGTGTCAAAGAGCCATTCCATGGAGGCTAAGGCGAACTTGACTGAAACCGGTAAACGTAAGCAGCCGACCACTGCGGGCAAAGGAAAAGCGGTTGCCGATGGCCAAAAGAGGAAGAAGTTCTCCGGGAATTGCTACAACTGTGGCAAGGTTGGGCACTTTGCCAATCAGTGCCCAAAGCCGAAGAATAAGAAGCCTGCTAAGCCTGCCTCTCATATGGTACAGGCTGAACCTGAAGGTTGGGAAGACAACCTTTGTGCAGTGGTGTCTGAAGCAGTATTGCATATTGATGATGCTAAAGGTTGGTTTGTTGATACCGGGGCTTCGTGTCATGTGGCTGCCAACAGGGAGTTCTTTACTTCATACCGGACTGTTGAAGGCAGAAAGCTGCACATGGGAAACCAAGCATCATCTGATGTGGTTGGCGTTGGAAATGTGATACTGAGGCTGACTAGTGGCAAAAACTTGACTCTGAAGGATGTGCTGCATGTCCCTGATATCCGGAAGAATTTGGTTTCTGGTTCGCTGCTAGTTAGTAGTGGTTTCAAACTTGTTTTTGAGTCTGATAAGTTTATCATGACTAAGTTTGGAAAATTCCTTGGTAGAGGCTATCTCACCAATGGTCTTTTCAAGTTTAATGTAATGGCTAAACGCCAAGTTGTTGAGCAAGCTTCTGGTAATAAAATTGAAGGTTCTTCTTACTTGCTTGAGTGTTTTAATTTATGGCATTGTAGACTTGGACATGCAAATAAAAATGCTATAAAGAGATTGGTAAATTTAAATTTACTAAAGGAAATGGAATTCAACGATAAAAACAAATGTGAAATTTGTGTTGAAGCGAAAATGACAAAATCTCCATTTCCAAGTGTTGAAAGAAATACTAAACCCCTGGATTTAATTCATACTGATGTATGTGATTTTAGATCTTTGCAAACTCGGGGTGGTAAAAAGTATTTTATTACTTTTATTGATGATAGCACTCGTTATTGCTATCTTTATTTGTTGAGAAGCAAAGATGAAGCTATTGAAGCTTTTAAAAACTTCAAGCTTGAGGCTGAAACTCAATTGAATAGCCGAATTAAGGTTATTCGGAGTGATCGAGGAGGAGAATATGTTGCTCCATTTGCTGAATTATGTGCCGAATCTGGAATAATTCATCAAACTACAGCGCCATATTCACCACAGTCCAATGGTGTTGCGGAACGAAAGAACCGTACGCTAAAGGATATGATGAATGCCTTGTTGATTAGTTCAGGGTTACCCCAGAACTTGTGGGGGGAAGCTGTTTTAACAGCTAATTATATTTTAAATAAAATACCTCACAAAGGTAAGGAAGTAACACCTTACGAGTTATGGAAAGGTAGAAAACCTTCTTTCAAATACCTCAAAGTGTGGGGGTGTTTGGCGAAAGTTGAGGTGCCACCGCCTAAACAAGTTACAATCGGCCCTAAAACAGTTGATTGTATCTTTATAGGGTATGCCCTCAACAGTAGCGCGTATCGTTTTCTGGTACATAAGTCAGAAATATCTGGTATAAGTGAAGGAACAATAATTGAATCAAGAAACGCTGTGTTTTTTGAAGAAATATATCCTTACAAGGATAAAGTGGAATGTTCAAATAAAAGAACGTTTGATGAAGCTACGAGTTCTGATCAGCCGAAGCAAACTGACAAGGGAAGTATTTCTCCTGAACCAGTTGAACTTCGTCGTAGCCATAGGGCCAAAGTCGCTAAAACTTTTGGTCCAGATTTCGTCACTTTTATGTTAGATAACGAGCCAAGAACTGTGAGTGAAGCTCTGGCTCGACCAGATGCTGCGTTATGGCAAGAAGCCATAAACAGTGAGTTAGAATCCATTATGCAGAATCGCACTTGGGTTCTTACTGATCTATCGAAAGGTTGTAAACCCTTAGGATGCCGTTGGGTCCTTAAAAGAAAGTATAAAGCCGATGGATCGATCGATAAATACAAGGCTCGCCTTGTAGTTCAGGGCTTTAGACAAAAGGAAGGAGATAATTATTTTGATACTTATTCTCCAGTGTCTAGAATCACCTCCATTTGAGTGTTTCTCTCGATTGCTGCACTTTACAATCTTGAGATACATCAAATGGATGTTAAGACTGCATTCTTAAATGGTGATCTAGATGAAGAGATTTATATGAATCAACCAGAAGGCTTTGTTGTTCAAGGACAAGAGCATAAAGTCTGCAAACTGGTTAAATCTCTGTATGGTCTGAAGCAAGCGCCTAAGCAGTGGCACTTGAAGTTTGATAATGTGATGTTGTCAAACGGATGTTGTCAAACGGGTTCAAGTACAATGAATGTGATAAATGTGTTTACTACAAGGGAATAACAGACAATTTTGTTATAGTTTGCTTGTATGTAGATGACATGTTGATCATGGGCAGTGACTTGAATATGATTAATCAGACCAAGAACATGTTAAAAAGGAATTTTGACATGAAAGACATGGGTGTAGCCGATGTCATATTAGGGATAAAAATCATAAGGCATCCCGAAGGGATTGTTCTTTCTCAGTCTCATTACATTGAGAAAGTATTAAGTAAATTCAACGCTTATGATAGTCGTCCGGCAAAGACGCCTATGGATCCCAGTGAGAAGTTGAAAGTAAACAGGGGTGAACCTGTTGCTCAAGAAGAGTATGCAAGAATCATTGGTAGTCTAATGTACTTGACTAATTGTACTCGCCCGGATCTTGCATATTCGGTTAACAAACTGAGTAGATATACTAGCAATCCAAGTCGTGAGCATTGGAAGGCTATTATGAGAGTCTTGAGATATCTGAAATATACTCAAGAGTTGGGGTTACATTACACGAGATATCCTCCTGTTCTTGAAGGGTACTCTGATGCCGATTGGATATCAGAGAAAAGTGATTCATTATCCACAAGTGGTTATGTATTCATGATTGCGGGAGGGGTTGTGTCTTGGAAGTCACAAAAACAAACGTGTATAGCCCGATCCACCATGGAATCTGAATTCATAGCTTTAGATAAAGCTGGCGAAGAAGCCGAATGGCTTCGAAATTTCCTCGAGGAAATTCCATGTTGGAAGAAACCTGTGCCAACAGTAATGATACACTGTGATAGTCAAGCAGCTATTGGCAGGGCACAAAATGAGATGTATAATGGTAAGTCGAGACATATCCGTCGTCGACATCATACCGTTAAGCAACTGATCTCTAGTGGGGTGATTTCTCTAACTTATGTGAAGTCTGGAGATAACCTAGCGGATCCGTTAACAAAAGCTATCAACAGAGATCAATTTTGCAAATTGCGAGAGGGAATGGGGTTAAAACCCACACCTAAAGAATGATTACATTGGTAACCCAACCATGATGCGTGGAGATCCCACAAACTTGGTTCAAAGGGACAACTAAGATGTATGATTTCAAATGTGAAAACACTTTTGAAGAATAATCTTCATCCTTTCCCTCAGAAGCAATGATAAAGTGTTTGATGCCTGTCTGTGGTAGAGGTTGAGTTTAATGACTCTTAATGATTCTGGAACTGTGTGTTCATATAAGTATGACAGGATACTTGGTTGAATCACCTATATAAGTAGAAGTGTGGCCGCTTCAGTAGAGACTTATGAATCCAAAGGGGGTTTCCATGGCCTGGAATGGAACCAAACGTGAGAACGGACAAAGAGTCTGAAAAGTTACTAATTCTTTATTATTGGACTAGTATACGTTGTGGGGGATAGTTCAAGAGTAAAATCACTACGCCGCCTGTATACTCGATAATATTGATATGGTTTAAGTTCAAAGCCAAAAACTACTTAAACCCGTGCAGTAACCTTTCTTTAAGAAGGAGTCGGGGCATTTGCATCTGCATTGCATTCACTGCTGCTGTTATTTCCACTCATGTGGGGGATTGTTGGAAAAAGGGGGTTTTGAGCTCCTTTTTGCGTAATGACGATATTTAATTTGGATTAATTAAATAGCGTATACGAATTCTACGTTTCCCGTAGATTGTCGTAGTGCATTTATTTTCTCAAAACCGTTGTCGGGTGAGTGAGAAATAAGTGGTCGAAATGGGTCATTGAATGCGGCTAGTTGAAACGCTTGTATTTAAATGGTTGTTAAAGGGTAGGTTAAAGTGGCGCGTCCCACATCGCTTAAGCAGTGGGAGTTAAATTAGTTTATATTGTTCTGCGTGTTAGAAACAATTAAACTAATACAGATTGATCAAGTGTGGGGGAAGCCCACACGCGCGCGCCCGTCCCGTCCCGTCCCGAGCCGAGCCGAGCCGAGCCGAGCCCGTGCCCGTGGACTTGGTAATTGGGCTTTGGGTGGGCTTTGGGCCTGTCTAATTTTTTAGACAAAGTTTATTTGTCAAGCCCATGCGCCAAGCCCAGTCGTTGAAGCCCACTCTGATTTCAACACCCGTCACGAGTTGTTGAAACCATTTGAATTCAGCTGTTGAAAATCCAGCTGAAACCGCCCCATCAATGGCTGCCGGCGGTTTCGTCTCGTCCAACGCCTATAAATGGCAGCAGGGTCAGGCTTAGGGATCACAGCTTTCTCCATCTTCTTCTCTGCATACATCCTCTCCTCCCGACTCCCTCTTCTCTTGTTGTTCTGTTCGCCGGTCGTCGACGTTTGCGGTGCTGCTACGTCGAGACGTTCGTCGTTTTACCTTTGGGGACGTTCTGCCGCTGCCGGAGCACTACCGGAGCATAAACGTCTTGCGGGAAGAGTTCCAAACTCGACTCGACGCTTCCTGTATTGCTGCCTCCGTCCATTTCTAACAGGTTGTTGTGGATATCTTTTGAAAATAATAAAATGATGCCTTACAGAAAGAAAGGGCCCAAACTTGTGACATCAAATGGAAATTGAAATAAATTAAAATATAGGATCCCAAAATGAAGATTTAATCAAAGATTGGGAAGATTAAGATAATATTCTGTGGACCTTATATATTAAGATACTTCCAAGTCAAGTGGGAGTATTTATTTCTAATGAATGCCTACATTAATGGCACGGGACAACATGTTTAATTGCTTTGTCTAGATTAACAATAATAATTTGCAAGACTTGAATGTGAACCTCAAATAAAAGATTTTCTAGATTAATTATTATGCTTAACGTTACTTTCTATTATATATTGAATTTGTTGGATCTACAGTATTTGTAAAGAACTACAGCAATAGCAGGAGGGGTTTGGTTTAAGCTCTTAATTTGTATATGCACATTATGGTGTATAAGAATCGTTTGGTGTATCATTCATATATACTTAACATCACAAATAATTATAATCACAAAAACTAAGATATCTCACAAAAAATTTAAAACGAAACACAAAATTCAAATACCCCACATTATTCCCTCATAAAAAAAATAAAAAAAAAAATACACCACATTCAACTTGTGTTAAATTCCATTTTTCAACACGAGCCAAATATGATTTGGGTTTGAGTAAATGATTTTTGTTGTATATTTTTAAATCAATTTTATATCAACTGAGCTCCTTAAAACCAACACCAATTAACTTGAGTTGATTAGGGGCTCTAGTAGCTTAAGTAAGGTCTCGGGTTTGAGTCTTGTGAATGCAAAAAATTACTTTGGGGGATGCATACTCATTGTCCATACATATTTTCGAAGGATTAGTCTTGGGTCCAATAGGACCTGGGATATCCGGTTTCACCAAAAAAAACTCACCTCCTTAACTTTATTCCTTTGTAATTTACTATGATAGCGGATAGGGACTACCGCCATTCATTTCCTAATTTATACAGATTTTTTTCTATTTGACTGTGAGTGAGATAAAATAAAATAATCAGTTAATTAATTAAAATAATCAATAACCCATTTTTTAAAAATTATTATTATAAAATAAAATGAAAATAATCAATAAAGATCGGGGTATTTTGGCCACAACTCCAACATACAGCGCGTGGCCAATTAATAAGTTAAATTCAGACCTTTATATATGTTTCTTGTATAATCTCTATTCCTAACCTATAGGTTTGGGGTTGGATTTCCTATCAGGTCCCTATTTATTCTTTTTATTTCTTTGTAATCTGTAATGTTTGGGCTCTCATCACTGTTTCTAATTTGTATAGGCTATTGAGATAAAAAAAAATATTTATAAATCCATTTCATTAAAAAATAAATAAATGAACCAGCATTTGCTGTGTAGGGGTAAATGGATGTTTTACTTTCACTTTGGCAATTTGATGTTGTTCTTTTTAAAAAAAAAGTCAAAGCTTCTAGGTCCAGTATGCACGCTCAAAAATGTCATAATTTATTTTTATTAATAAATATTTTTTGGTACAATTAATAATTTTAAAAAAAAAACTTTTGAGTTTAATGTTATTCCATTTTTTTTTTCTTGCACACAGAAATGTGGAAAAAAAGTGAAAGGCAAACGCGTGCTATTTATTCAACTCGTTTTATTGCTTTAGTTGATTACTTCTATAAAAGTAACCATGCACAGAGGGAACTAATGTAGGAATGACAATGGGTCGGTTTCGGAACGGGAGTAACATCCCCGTCCCCCAAAACCATTAATATTTTTAATCCCCAAAATCAGTCTGATCCCCATCGGGGACTTTAATGGGAATCCCCATCGGGTATCATAATTTTCCCGATCCCCATCGGGGACTTTATCGGGGATTCCGTACAAGCCAACTTTTTTTTTTTTTTCGGGTAATTGGAATGGTTAAGCCATATTATAGGAGACAACTTTCAATATAAATCAGAGTATATCAAAACACACATATAGACTACTTAACAATAAATTATAATCAACATCAAAAGTTCATAATAATTTCCAATATATAATCAACTCATCAAACTAATGGAATTTGATAATTATTTTCACTTTGCAGAGGGTTGGGACGTCGGGTGGGGAATACTATATACTACTAAAATATATCAGGGATGAACCGATTAATTAACCACTAAAGCAAGTCCTTATCCTTTTTGTAATAATTTTAGAATGTATTATGTAAAATTTATAAAATATTAATTATAATATATAAAAATATATAATAAATAATATATAAGATATATCGGGGATGGGCCGGAGCGGGGACTACTTCCCCCATCCCATCCCCGTCCCCGATAAAATCCCCGAAAAAATCCTCAATCCCCGACCCATCTCCGATAGCACTCCCCCAAAACCATACCGAAAATTCGATTTTCGGTTTTCACCATTGGATATGGGCTTTTTTGCAATCCTAAACTAATGGTCCTTACAAACCACGTGCTCCATTTTAAGTACTTGTTTACTTAACTGTAATTAATTACTTTATTAAGAAAGCTTTATCTAATTTTCAATGTTTAAAACTTTAAGGAAAAAAATACAGTAATACGGAGTAGTATATTTTCTGCACAGTTTATATGCCAAAATTTAAAACATAGCATTAGCCATTAGGTGATTAAATCCACATGGCATGTCACATTCATTGCGAGTGATTTTAGCTGTGATGAGAAAAAGTAGGGGTTTGTTGGAGGTTTATGCCTTAATGCCTTGTGGGACCATTTGAAGAAATAAATTCTTTCGCAGTTATTATTATTATTATTATTATTATTATTATTATTATTATTATTATTATTATTATTATTATTATTATTCCGTAATTTATATGAAATGAACTACACTAACGGATGAGGACTTGAGCCAGTGCTCAAGTCCATTAATACCCAATTACTTGAAAGTTGGGGTTCAATTCTACATCTGGACTTCTTATCCATTTCTTTTATTTATTTATAATTTGTGTGTAATGTGCTCTAACCACAAATTTCTTAGTTTAAATAGGATGTTTAGCAAAAATAAATAAATAAATAAATGAACTCCCACCAACTCTAACTATTTTTTATTCATTTACTTATTTTTATTGAAAAAATTAAGCTATTTTTTTTCTAAAGAAATTTATATGTTTTTTTGCTACATAAAGAAATTTATATGTTAATCAAACGTCATCTAAAATCTAGTATGTAATTATTGAATACCTAACAAAAAAAAGATGATGATTAATTATATTTCTTGGTTTGTATAATATTTACCAGAAAGATAACTAAAAAAAACGGAGGGAGTACATCATATTGCTCACTCTGTCCAGTATTTATGTTTCATTTTGATTTTTTAATTTATATGGTTCATAATACCTAACAATTTATTGCATTTATATAAAAAATATTTTCAAGTTAAATGTTACATAATAAATTCTTTATTTGCATAACTTAAAATATACTATATTTTATAGTATAATTTTTATTTACACATATTTTAATTTATTAAATTCTCATTTGTTTTCTTGTTTGGTTTTTTGTAATTGTATATTTAATTTTAACTTAATTTTATTATTATAAGTATATAAGAGATTTTTACTGTAAGTATATAAGAGAAAATAGTTAAGTTATGCCATATTAAAATTATTTATTCATATAAATTTAAATATGTATATTTTACATATTTTTACTTTTACATATTTTAAATTTTTTTTTTAAAAAAAAATAGAAATAAGGTGAATTCTTTTTAAGAATGGGGAATTAATCACTCCGGATTTATGACATCCTTGCAAAATTTTGTGTGCACGGGATGCGTGTGAAAGCTCACAGCTCAAGTCACAGGCAAGCACATGTGACCTGGTTGAAATCTACGGACCCGATTTTTTCATTTATTATTTGACTTCAAAAGTGGAAACGCTGAGGAGAGTAAATGTGCGGACGTGATCTGACTGTGAGCTATTCAAGGTGACAGTTGGCCCCGCCTGACACATCTGAACTCCCTTAATCGGAGTACCCTTTTTTATTCTTTCAATAAATTTCGAGAACCGCTAGAGGTCGACGGCCTCACTACTACTCCCTATTACTACTAGTAATTTATTTTTACTTTTTTATCTACGATTGCCTTTAAAACGTGAAACCCCATTCAATTTTTAATCAAATCCGCGCTTTACTGAAATTCAAAGCAAAGTAGAAACGAATTACAAGACAACTAGTGAAACCAATTCTATTGCAAATGTGTTATCAACATTTCTATACTCTATGAACCCAAAGAAATTATGGATTTTCAAAAAAATTACAGTAAAAAAAAAAAACCTGTTCATTTTCTATGAATGTGAACACTCACTGTACACTGTGGAATCTATAGGAAATGAGCACAAATATGTCATTAGATAATTAAAATCCGAATTGTTACTGTTCCCTCGCCTGACAACGGTAAAATTCTTCGTACCTGACTTCAAACTCGTACCACTCGCACTGAGCCAACTCAGTTCCGGCACCGACTCACCACTCGCCTCCAAATTCACGTTCTTCAAAACGAACTCGTTCCCGGCAAGTTGACTCAGCAGGCCCGATTCCGTGATCGGATTCTTCCGCTTCCGTGGCTGCTGCTGCATCGACGCTCTCACTATGACCGTCAGCATTTCGTTCGACAGCCTCCGGATCCCCTTGGAGCCCCCCATTATGATGCCTTGGTGGACGGGTTTGGGCCGGGTATGGGTCGGGTTCTTCCGGTCGTGCTTGCCGGGAGTCGAACTCGTGAGTTTGAGATGAACTGTTTCGGGACTTTGGCTTCTGAATCGGCCGAGTGGATCGCCGAGCAAAAGCATTTCCTTGGCGTCGATCAGCGTCACGTGCTTGAAATTCCGGCGGACGCGGCCGAGGAGCATCGGGTAGCAGGCCCAGCGGCGGAGGCTCAATGGCACGTGGTCGAGGAATCCGGAGAGTGTATTCTCCGGGTCGAGCTCGTCGACGTCGAACGCCACAACCGACCCGTAGCTCGGCCGATTCGATTCAATTTCAGCTTCTTCGCTGGAATTGGCGTTACTGCTGCTCCTTTTCCCCCAAATCGGCTCGCCGTTTTCCTTTTCCTTCCTGCTCAACTTCAAAAAATGGGCGAACGGGCTTTGAACAGAATCATTACCCAATCTGTTCTCGCCGTACTGATCCAACAGTCTGAAAAAGGAGTCATTCTCCTGCAGAATGACATCGTCGAAACGCGACAATTTCGCAGGGAGGATAATTACGAGATCCGACCTGGCGGCGAGGGTGGACCGGTAGAAGAAGCGAAGGAAGAGCTTGAATTCGTGCGGGGAAAGATTGGGCGGCGCGTGAGCGACGACGAGGTCGTTCATTTGGTGGGTCCCCCGCCGGTAAAGTTTGCCCAATTTCTGCAAGGCGTGGGATAAATTGGAAATTGGGGGAGAGAATAATTTTTGGGGGAGGCGGCGGCGGGCGGAGGGGGAAGAGGGGGGGAGGGTGGAGAGGGTGAAGAGGAGGGCGGTGAGGAAGAGGAGGAGGAGGCAAATGGAGATGGTGGATTGAGCTCTGTGGAGGAGGGCATTGGAGGAATTGGAGCGGCTGATTGAAAAAAGATTGAAATTTGGGGATTTTCTGGAATTCTGTTGCTGTTGTTCTTCAGGGAAGAAGATTAAGAGGAATCCCATTCCCCAGCCTTCACTGTCGCCCTTGTTCTTGCTCTTGCCTGTGAATTTCATTACCAACTACTACTGTACGTCCCTGTGTTTTTTCTACTCTGTCTCTCTCTCTCTTTACAAATATAGGAGTACTATATGTGTAAGGAATGAAAAACTTAGGATGCTCAGAGAGTGGTGTTCTGGTTGTGGTTCTGGTTCTGGAGGGCTCTCTATCAAGTGTCTTGTTGTGCCTCCTCCTCTGCCCGTGCTGCTGCTTCTTGAATTCGTATATGAGTTGCTTTCGGTGTCGTTTTCAAACTGTGTCTGTCTTCTTACACAGTACAAATACTTCATAGTAGGATGTTTATTAGTAGTCCGTATTTGTGTAGTGCTGAAGACGTGTGTAATTAATTTAAGGTAAACGAGGAGTAATTAGTAATTAGAGTTGTAGTGGTGAGTGTAATTACTGGTAATTGCTAGTAGTAAAAGTAAAGATATGGAGTAGATACTCCTCCATGTTGGGTGGGCTCTGTAGAGGGAAGAAAAAAGGTGGGATTTTTTTTTAAAGGGAATGGAGGAATAAAGGGCCTCCTCACCTAGTTCAACTTTTGAATGAATAGTTTTCAAGTACTATACCAAAAGAAGAGGAGACCGACACACACAGTGGTCAGTGATCAGTGGATGGAAATTGTGAATTTGACTTAAACAAATTGCGATGAAACTTGGTAGTAAACTCTCCAGAGTAGAGTAGAGTAGAGTAGAGTGGACTAGTGTAGTATTATTATTATTTTAATAATAGCACTAGTGCTAGTGTCTAGCAGAATTAGTAGCATTCCATTTACTATTAAAAAAATGGGATTCCATTCCAGTGAAATTTTGGGACCGTCGGTGGGAGGGAAGATAGGTGACATAATAGGTTGGCTGGCTTGGAGAATCCACTCGTTTTTCTTTCCTTATTTCTTTCTATTGTGTGGGTCTATGCTTATTAAATTACTAGTAGTTAGTATTGTTGACTTCTCGTTATATATTTACACAATTCTGAATCCCTAAAAATTTCTACTTGGGTAGCAGCCGATACTTATATATCTTGAAATTTACCATGTGGACAGCCATGGCCTGGAAAGTTTCACATTATTTCAAATCTGAAACATGTACCACCCACCAATAATGAATTACCACTACCATTTTGCAAGCGGATGAAACTTCACCTTATTACATGTGTGCAAATTTCCTTCTCCATTCTTCCATCATATCCCGTGTTTTAAATTTTGGTTGATATTTCAAGTTCAACATTTTCAAAATTTCTACAGAAATTTTTGTAAATTTAGGAATGGAGACTTGGCCTGTCCCCTGACTTCCAACCTCATGGTTGGGTGTTCGATTTCCACCCAATCTCTTATCCTTCTCCTTCATCCCTCTTTATAACTTGTGCGACTTGAGCTCCCACACATCTTTACCAAAGAAATTTCTGTAAATTTACATGTTCGACAACATCAAAGCCGCCATTTAAAACCTTGATCATACCGCGTTATTTGCCCTTCTATCATTAACATGTGATTGTAGGTAATTTGTTAAATCACGAGCCGTAAAACATTAAGAGCCCGTTTGGATTGGCTTCTAGGGAGGTGCTTTTGGCTTTTGCTTCTGTCAAAAGCACTTCTAATATAAATTAGGTGTTTGTTTTGGCTTTTAAGAAAAAGCAAAAGCACCTTGAAAAGCGAAAAAAGTGCTTTTGGGAGAAGCAGCCCAGATGGTGCTTCTCCCAAAAGCAGAAGCAAAAAGCACCTCGTAAAATGTGCAAGGACTTAAATACCTACACTACTTAATATAAATTACACTATAAATATATATCTTATTATCATATTAAATAGCATGTCCTTTTTGGTAATTACCACACTCTAAAAGCACTTTTCATTTTTATTCATCCAAACATATTTTTTAGAAAAAGCCGCTTTTCAAACATTCCATCCAAACACAAAAGTTACACGCATTTGCTTTTGACTTCTGCTTCTGCTTCTACTTTTGGCTTCTGCTTTTTTCAAAAGCCAATCCAAACAGGCCCTAAGAGCCTGTTTGGAATGGCTTTTTTCCAAGTGCTTTTGGCTTTTGCTTCTGCCAAAAGCATTTTTGAAGAAAAAAGAGTGTTTGTTTTGGCTTTTTAGAAAAAGCAAAAGCACCTCGAAAAGCTGCAAAAGTGCTTCTGGGTCCTTCTCCAAAAAGCAGAAGCCAAAAGCACCTAGTAATTCGTGCAAAGTCTTAAATGCCCCTACTACTTAATATAAATTACACTATAAATATATCTTATTCCCATATAAAAAGTATGTCCTTTTTGGTAATTACTTCATTTCAAAAACACTTTTTACTTTTACACACCCAAACACACTTTTAAGAAAAAGCTGCTTTTCAAATATTTCATCCAAACACAAAAGTTACCTGCTTCTGCTTTTGGCTTTCACTTCTACTTCTGCTTTTGGCTTTTGCTTTTTTCAAAAGTCAATCCAAACAGGCCTACCTAGGTGTTTGATAACACTATTATTTAATTCTTTTTTTCTTTTTGCTTTAATTTGAAATGTTATTTTTTAAAATGGTAAGTAACTTAACACTTGAAATAACTTTTATCTATGGTACTGTATTTTTTTTAAATAGTCGACGAATAATTATTTACAAAAATACCAACAACAGTTAATTTGAATAAATTGGGTTCTAATTGTTTAAGCAAAAGTTTCAAGCTCGAGCCTTGTATATGAAAAAAAAAATTGCTTTAAGATATACACCCTTCATTGCCCATGCATAGATTAGTCTTAAATTCAATGTGGTCTGGAGACATCCGATTTCACCAACATTTATTTACAGAAATAAATTCTTTAGAAATAGATAACAGTCAAATAAGCATTAGTAATTATAAAATAAAAATATATGATAAAAATATTTTAATATGTAATTATGGGTCCGTTCTGCACATCGAGCTATAGCTGCGTGCTATAGCTGTGAGCTGCAGCTGTAGAGAGTTGTAGCTATTTGGAGTATTGGGAGCTGTAGCTATCAGTTTTTGTATAAGTGTTCGGTACAAGTAGCTGTAGCTGCCAAAAATTATACGTTGAAAAGAAAAATTAATTAAATTTGGAAAGTAGCTTCCGAACGCTCCCGAAAGCTACCTCTTGTAGCTTCTAAAAAGAATATTCCAAAAGCTCTCAAAAGCTAGTGTACAGAACGAGACTTTTGTTTTGAAATAAAAGCTAAAGCTACAAAAAGCTCTCAAAAGCTGCATGCAGGATAGACCCTATGGGTCTGTTCTGCACGCAGAGCTGTAGCTGTGAGCTGTAGGGAGCTGGAGTTGTAGGGAGCTGTAGTTGTCAGTTTTATTTAAGTGTTCTGTACAACTAGCTGTAGCTGTCAAAAAATATATGAAATGACATAAAAGGACAAATATTTATGTAGACTATCGGGTAGTGAGTTGGTTATTGGGATAAAATTGTAATTGCTCAACAATAAGCTAGGGGCTTATTTTTTAAAGCTACTATATGTAGCTTCTAAAAAGAAACTTCCAAAAGCTCCCATAAACTCCTAAAAGCTAGTGTGCAGAACGGGGCTTTTGTTTTAAAATAAAAGCTAAAGCTACCAAAAGCTCCAAAAAGCTGCGTGCAAAACAGACCCTATATAATAGATTTTTAATGAGCATCAGCATTATCTGAGAAATTTATTTGTAATGGTGGAAAGAGATTTAACGTGACCTGATGGTGTTGCTAGTGGGAATATATAATACTGATGTTTAACTGTCTAAGAATGGAGTTGAAAGAGGTTTGGATAGGGTGCTGAATGAGTAGCGAGTGTTGCTCGTGCTGACCTGATGATACTGTATAAATATAATCAGCACATTGAAACAACACATTTAACACATTCAAAGTATTACTTTATCATCAGCTGATTCAGCTGCAAAATTAAATCCGAGTTAAAAGTTTGCATTTCGCTATAAATGGTTTAACGTGATTGGAAAAGACTTAAGTGGGGTGCGTAATTGCGGTCACCCAAAGTTTGGGGTGAAAGATGGAAAAAGTGGGGTTTAATTGAAGTTGGACACTTGCATCACTTTGAAATTCGATTCGGTTGCGATGCTGAACTTCTATATTTATCATGCATAGAATGTAATGTATTTCATCGCATTGCTAGAATTCTTGTAGTGGATAAATGTGATATACGTACATTTTATTTTTTATTATGATTTTTTTTAAAATGTAATATATCGTAAAACAGATTTATACATCACATTCTGCATACGTGGATTTAACACTCAAAACGCATACCTTCACATTTATGGGGCGTTTGGTTGGGATATCTTGAATGTCCCATGGGAATCTTCCATTCTCACGTTTGGTTGGGTAATCTTTTATGAGACTACCTTCATCAATGATCTCGAAAATGAGACCCAACCGCCACATCATATTTTCTTAAAAAAAAAACATGGGATGAGGTCTCTCTGCCATGGTAGACCAAATCTCATATGAGACCATTTGGTCTCATCTTCTTGGCCAATGGAATTGGGACATTTGTCTCATTCCCATTGGTTAATTAAAATTTTAAACCAATCTAATTAAAATTATTATAATTTTTATATTTTAAAAAATAAATAAAAAATATACCAAATTTTATAATTTTTCATTCTATACAAATAGAGACCACTCTTGCTATATTTTTTTTAAAATACACAAGATATCAATTTTCATATATTTAACCCATTTTAAAATTTATATAAAATAAAAATATATTAAAATTTTCTGTAAACAGTGACACTCATGTGTCGGCAAAGATGTGTGGGAGCCCAAACCACACAAATTACAAAGGGGGATAAAGGGGAGGGATAGGGGGCCAGGTGGGGATCGAACCCCAACCTATGGTTGGGAGAAGGGAGACTTGTTCACTAGGGTAAGTCCCCAACCCCAAAATATATTAAAATTTTAGATTTTTTATTCTTCATAAGTAAGCTAAAAATATTTTGTATTTTTCATACATTAATATTTTTTATATTTCAATAAAATTTATAATTGTAAAAATTAAATAATTATGTACTCCTATAATATTGTGATTGGATGGTTGGGTGGTTATTGATAAAGTATGTAAAATTATGGTGATTGGGTTGGGATAGATATTGATGAGTTGGAGAAGAGAAAAATTAATTAAATAATAAGATGGTTGGATGGTTGGGTGGTTGGGGTGGTTATGGATATACTAGATAGTCTGAAGGAATGTTAGATTCCCAACCAAGTGGGAATGTTGGGTAAGATTGATGGGAATGTGATTCCCTTCTATAAGCCATGTAATCTTAGATTACCAGGCATCTTCCATTTCATTTTACATTAAATTGTCTTTTATATCATTTTAAATTTTAAAACCATACATCTACACATTTTAAAACTTAACCATTTTATTACTTTTATTGAATTTCAATTTTGGTATAATAAAAATTCATTGATTATTTAATTTTTTTCTTTTTTGTGGTCATAGAGTTTTTGAACATTTTCGATAAATTTTACTGTATACAGTTTGCATATTCTATAAAATTGCAACAAACAAGTAGATTTAACTCATTCCAAGGTAATGCAATATATGATAATTTACGAAATGAAAATTTACAGAGAATGCAGAGGAATTTTATTATAAATGACGAAACATCGAATTAATGAGAAATAAGCTTCATGAGAACTATTAAATAATAATTTTGAATTAAGGGCATTATAATCTTTCATGTTATGTAGGAATTTGAGATTCTCAATCCAACCAAACGTAGTAATCTTAAAATACCAAAAAATAAGATTCCCAGCAATCTGACATTCCCAGAAATCACATTCATACTGGTAATCTAAGATCTCTCCAACCAAACGCACCGTTATAGATTTCATGGATTTCTTTCACCATGGGGAATGGATTTTCTCTTTTTATTTATTATAGCATCACCACGTGCCTCTACTTTCTTGCCACAATACTGCATTTACCAATTGTTGGTTAGTGGCGGACCCAGAAATTTTCAATTGATAGAGCTAGAATTTGCTTTAATAAAATCTATACCCAAAATACCCATTTCAATTGTAATTATGGCAACTAGTAGGGCCATTGCTAATTTAATCAATTTATAAACGAGCGGAAAATTATACTTCCTCCGTTTTCTAAAATTGTAACGGATCCACAGTGCACGCAGTCCAATGCACATTTTAAACCATTAATAACTCAAATTCGGTACAAGTAAAAAAATTTAAAAGTTTGATATTTAAAAACTACTCGATTAGACGAATCTAACAAGATCTCACTTTGCTATATTTTAATTTGTATAACTATAATAAAACTTTAAGTCAAAGTACAAGTGTGAACAGTGTCAAAATTCCAAATGTTACAATAATAAGGGCCATTTGGATTGGCTTTTGAGAAAAACAGAAGTCAAAAGTAGAAGCAAAAGCAGAAGTCAAAAGAAAAAGCATGTAACTTTTGTGTTTGGATTGAATGTTTGAAAACGGCTTTTTTTAAAAAATATGTTTGGATGAATAAAAATGAAAAGTGCTTTTGGAATGTGTTAATTACTAAAAAGGACATGCTATTTAATATGATAATAAGATATATTTATAGTGTAATTTATATTAAGTAGTGGGGGTATTTAAGTCTTTGCACATTTTACGAAGTGCTTTTGGCTTCTGTTTTTTGGAGAAGCAGCCCAAAAGCACTTTTTTGGCTTCTCATGGTGCTTTTGCTTTTTTCCAAAAGCCAAAACAAACACCTCTTTTCTATCAGAAGTGCTTCTGGCAGAAGCAAAAGCCAAAAGCCATTCCAAACGGGCTCTAAGAAAACAGAGGGAGTACATTTTTTTGTTTTGATTATGCAACTCTGAATCCCTATATACCTTGAATTTTAGAAAAATCATCATAGGTTCTCACATGTGAAATGAAATTTTTCAATTGATGATATAACAATATATGATCAATTCATAAAAAATCACTTGGATAGCGTTATAAAAATGAATTAATAGTTCTCTATCAAATTTAGAAAATTGAGCTATAGGATTAAGACAAGAAATATAAAGTAGTATCTTTGAACTTGTTTAAGTTAATCGATTATTCATTTATTCATTAATCAAATCAAAATTGTCGGAAAAAGAAAAAAATCATTGAAGATAGTTCAAAAATATTAATATAAGCATTATTTATAAATTTGTCAAAGCTAAACAATAATATATTTTTTTCCTTTCACATTCACACAAAATCTAATGATTCTTTTCAAGAAGTTGTCCTTTTTTTGTTCACTCATTGATTATTATAGCTCTTTCTTCTTGGTAGAAAGAAATTTCATTGCATTAACAACATTTTAAGTTCTAAATTGTAAGACTTTAAAAAGTTAATTTTTTGTAGGGCTTTAAAAAGCAATTAAAATAAATAATTGTTATTTATTTAAAATAAGTAAATATACATATTAAAAAATTGGAAATAACGAATGGGGCAGCCTAAACCTACATCTGCTAATGTTGGTTGGTTTACTGATATCTATGAGGGTGTTTGGATAAACTGCAATTAAAGTGACAATTGATTATTACATTTTCAAAACGTAAATAATCAATTTAACCACTAAAAAATGGTGCTTCAAACCCAATTATTTGTACTTTGAAAACGTAATAATCTAATCCCATGCTTATCCAAACACCCACTACATTATCAATGAATTTGAT
Source organism: Hygrophila difformis (assembly GCA_030278955.1). Lineage (NCBI taxonomy): Eukaryota > Viridiplantae > Streptophyta > Magnoliopsida > Lamiales > Acanthaceae > Hygrophila > Hygrophila difformis. The sequence continues at coordinate 36,935,570 of JAOANR010000012.1, read as the reverse complement.
ATGGATTATTACGATTCTGACCTGTGAGTGAGGGGTGATGGAATCACTCTGATAATATAACTTGCCATAAAAGTATAAAACCATGTTAATCGAATGCTAATGGTTGATTCTCAATCAAAAAAAAAAAAAAAAAAATTACATTCACAGGATAATTGATTGAATTTAATTAATAGGAATGAAGACTTTTTTTTAGCCAAAAAAAAATTACATTCAGAGGATAATTGATTGAATTTAATTAATAGGAATGAAGACTTTTTTTTAGTATAAAATAGGAATGAAGACTTGATAGGAGAAATTTTGTATATTTACATTTTTTTTTAAGAGAATTCATTAAAACCCATAAACTATTGAATATCTATTTTTTTTGAAAATATGTTTGAATACCTTCAAATTGTTAAAACCTTTTAAATTCTATATTGAATACTTCGGTTTTTAAAAAAAAAAATAAATAAAAAAATTACCTAAATTAAATATGTCCTTTAATAGAAGAAGGCGGTGTTGCACCGACTCTACTGCTCTGGCGATTTCAAGGCGATTTCAAAGTGGAGAAAAATCTGTCTCGTCCCAGTGCTTTCTTCGTGGTCTTGCTCTTGTACGCAGTGGATTTCCGGTTTGTTTACTCAATTATTAAGTGCTCTGTTTAATCGAATTCATGCTCTGCGTTTTTGAAACAACAAAAAGATATGGAAGTTGATACGGAATTCGATGTCCCTGGTTCCCCATCCCCCCTGGTTCGCCTCCAGCGCCGACGGCGACTCCCGGCGATTCCCCCCGTTCTTTCCGCGATGCTACTATCTCAGGGTCTGTGCCGACTACGACGATTCCTACTGATGCCCGAGACCTGCTTAAGGAGAAATTAGCCACCATCGACTCTGAGGGTGTCCATCAACGATGCCCTAGAATTCGTTTCGACAAATCGGTACCGAAGGACCTATATGCACCTTGGAGAGATACTCTAATCCTTAAACCAATGGGGATATATGTTGGATTTAATGTAATGAAAGATCGGTTAGCACGTATGTGGAAACTTGCAGGCCAATTCGATCTGCTTGATGTAGGCCACGGTTGTTTCATGGCAAAATTTGAATCGAACTTAGATAGAGAGAAGGTTCTTAATGGCGGCCCGTGGTTAGTCTTTGATCATGTTGTTGCTGTGATGAGATGGTCGGAGGACTTCGACCCTGAGTTAACCCCGGTCAACACGATCCATACATGGATTAGGTTTCCCGGACTCAAACAAGCGTTCTACAAGGAGGATAGTTTGCGTGTTATTGCTTCTGCCATCGGGACTATTGTAAAAATTGATATGAATACCTTGGTCATCTCTCGAGGTCGCTACGCCAGGGTTTGTGTGGAAATCAATTTAGATAAGTCGTTATTGGGGAAAGTAGATGTTGAGGGAAAAATTATTCATGTTGCTTACGAAGGATTGCATTTAATGTGCATGAAATGTGGGAAATTTGGACACCTCCAGAATCGTTGTACCACAGACGCGGCGCCGCCATCTTGCCCGCCTCAACAATCTTCCGTCGGAGAGGACAAAGTTGATGCGATGCATGGGGACACAAGTGTTGGGCAGACCAATATGGAAAATAATGGAAATAATGGTAAATTACCTTTGGCCGAAGAGTTAACTTCGGATTCTTCCCAGGCAGGAAATCAAAATATAGGGAAAGTGGATGCTGTAGATATGGGAGTGGGTGAATGGATGGAGGTTAAAAGGAGAAAGCCTAGGAAGCAAACTGACGTGAGTCAAAACCAAAGCAAACCTGCTGAGCCACGCAAAACAGGTGGGGGTGGTAGTGGACCATCAAAAAACACTACAGGAGCCATCCATGAGCCTTCCTCCCTTCGTGGGAAGGCACAAGCCACTCCTCTAATACTATAAGCTGAAACATCTAGTGCCTCTTTTAATCGGCCCAAGGCGTACACCCATGGGTCAAAGCGACTCCGATACGATAATAATAAGAATAGACAAGTTGCCCCGGCTGAATTAAACTCCATCGTCACTATTATCCCTGATAGGGTCTCGTCTGAGCTGATAAACAGGGATAATATACATAAGGATGATGCTGTGTTTGTGCAATCAAAGATCATGGATAAAAGGTCGACGGGAAATCATGGAACTGATGAGGATGTCTCGGATGTATCCACGAACCCAGGGGATTCGGAGAGATGTTAGTGGGTTTCGAATGCCTGCAAGTGTGTAATGACGGGGTTTTCTTGTGACCGCTTCTTCTGCTTTCTGGTTAATCATGTCTGCTTTTAATAATTTTACCATTTTGTCGTGGAATGTTCGAGGTATTATGAACACGCACGCTCGTAGAAGTTTTAAGGATTTCATTCGGATTCATTCTCCAACGCTGGTTTTCGTTCTAGAACCACAAGGACCTTATGCTCGGGTTCGCAACTTCATTTATAGTCTTGGCTATTTCCCGATTTACCTTCAAGAATCGGTTGGAAGAGCTGGTGGTATCTGGTTACTGGGTAAATCCGGTATATCCCAATCTTTTGATGTGTTTGATATTAATGAGCAAATTGTTACACTTACCTTGACGGATGGTCCTTTATCTTGGAAATGCTCGGCCATTTATGCCTTCCCAAATTATTATCATAGAAGACAGAACTGGGAGTACCTTAAGCAACTTAAGGATAATATTCACGATCCGTGGTTCATTATGGGCGATTGGAATGAGATCCTTGCTCCGTCAGAGGTCCGGGGAGGTGTTTTTATTCAAGCCAGAGCCGATGAACTTCGGGACTGTCTGATCACCTGCGGTCTTGCTCATATTCGCACCGAGGGAGAAGAATTCACTTGGTATCGGCAAGCTAACCATTTGCAATTTATCAGAAAGAGACTAGACCGTAGCCTAGCTAATCTTGGTTGGATAAATTTATTCCCTGAAGGACATATCACGTCTCTTCCGAGGGTTGGCTCGGACCATACACCACTTTTACTTTCTTGCGGGAAGTCGATTAATGACCATATGGTAAAGCCTTTTAGATGGGAAAAAATATAGAGTGAAGATCCCAACTACCAATTTCTAGTCCGGAAGGCATGGCATGATCGGCCTGCTTCGTTAGTCTCTAAGCTGGAACATCTTCAAAGATTATCTTCCCAACACTGTCACAGGAACGTTCAACGTATGCGCAACAGGAAAAAGAAAATTCTTAGGCGCTTGGCTGGTTTAGAGAGGGCTCTTGCAAGGATGGACTCTGTACGCCTGATTGCTTTGGAAAGAAAACTTCAGCTGGATTATGAACATATTCTAGAACAAGAGGAGGCTTTCTGGTTTCAGTGTGCGCGAACAAATTGGATTAAACTTGGGGATAGGAATTCGAAATTTTTCACGCCCAAGCTAAATTCCACCATCACCGCAATAAAATTCATGGGCTTCTTTTAGATGATGGGGTTTGGTGTGCTGATCAACATACTCTTCAACATTCGACGAGACAATATTTTATTAACCTTTATTCTGATGATGGGGTAATTCCACAAGAGGACCCGTTGCCTGCGCTTAATACTATTATATCTCATCAGGAAATTCTCCAACAGGCAGTTGTCACTAGAGAAGAGGTGGAGATTGTCTTAAAACTGTTAAAGCCCTTGGCTGCTCCAGGGCCCGACGGTTATCCAGCATACTTCTTTAAAAAGTTTTGGCCAGTAGTGGGAAGTGATATTCAGGATATGATACAACATGCATTTGATCATGGAACCATTCCGAGGGAAATAGCAATGGCCTATATCTGTTTGTTGCCTAAAGTGGCGGTTCCTAGCTCAATTCGACAATTCCGCCCTATCACTCTTTGCAACGTCTCTTATAAAATTATCTCGAAAGTCTTGGTGAACCGGCTTCGACCTATGCTTCAGAAATACATATCCCCTCTTCAATCAGCATTCTTACCCGGGAGAGGAACAGTCGATAATGCTATTCTTCTTCAAGAGATAGTCTACTCTATGTCCCGTTCTCGGTCGCAGGTTAAAGCTATTCTCTTAAAATTTGATCTTGAAAAGGCCTACGATAACGTCAGATGGTTGTTCTTGGATGAGCGTCTCTGGCAAATGGAGATACCTACGGCTATGAGACATCTTACCATGGCATGTGTTACGTCACCATCTTATTCTATCCTGTGGAATGAGACTCCTCTTGAGACTTTTACACTGAAGCGAGGGCTTCGTCAAGGAGACCCTCTTTCCCCATATCTTTTCAACATTGTCATGGAGCGCCTGTCGGTTTCTATTCAAAGAGAGGTAGAAGATGACCACTGGAAACCCATACACCTTTCGCCGGAGGGACGGGGCATCTCGCATCTTCTATTTGCGGATGATTTGATTCTATGTACGAAAGTGGATGAGAAGAGTATTCAATGCATGACTGCCACTCTTCGAAGGTTTGCAGCCTTCTCGGGCATCAAAATTAATATTCAGAAATCCAAAGCATTTGCTTCACCTAATGTGACAACATTGGAGAGGTCCTGGCTATCAGATATTTCGCCAGTGTCGTTCACCATGCAGCTTGGCAAATATCTAGGGTTTCCTATCCACCATGGAAGGGTGACGGTTAATAGCTATGCTTTTATTTTGGAAAAAATGGATGGAAAAATTTCTTGTTGGGCCATGCGACTACTTAACAAAGCCGGGAGGCTCACTTTAGCTCGCCATGTTCTCGCATCGATCCCCATGTATTACATGCAAATTGGGTGGTTACCGGAATCTCTTTGTAATAATATTGATAGAAGGATCAGAAATTTGGTGTGGAAAGACTCTTTGGGAAAGGCATCAATCTTGTTGGCTGGAATAAAATTACCGTTCCTAAAGCTATGGGAGGGTTGGGGATACGTAAGGCTAGACATGCCAACATTGCTCTCCTTGGAAAGCTTGCATCCGATGTATATTTTCAAAGGGAGAAGCTGTGGTCATCTGAGCTTGCCAATATTTATAAGCCTTCATGGGTAAACTTGTCTTCTGCTAAGACATCCGGTTCCTTCACTTGGAATAGCATTCAAAAATCAATACGTCGTCTTGCAGCTGGATATTCATTTCGCGTTGGCAGTGGGGATTGTTCACTTTGGTATTCTCCTTGGCTTAATAATAGATGTCTTGGACCTTTGGTCCCATTTGTTAATGTCGTAGACATGGATTTAAAGGTCAAAGATATTATTTATGACCATACGTGGAACTTATCCCATCTCTACACTATCATTCCTACTGATATTGTACAGAATATTACATCGAGGCCGCCGCCTTCGCTTCATCCAAATTCTAGTGATGGGTGGTGCTGGGCGAGTAATATCAAGGGCAACTATACTGCAAAGTCGGGTTACATCTCCTTGTTGGGTAACTCTGGCGATCACCATGGTTGGAAGTGGTTATGGCATTCTTCATTTCCCGAGAAAATTTGTATGCTGCTATGGCTCATTACTCTTTTGGCACTCCCTTGCAATGTTCTTAGGTTCCACATAGGGATGGCGACAAACCCTTTGTGTGGAATATGTGGCATGCATGACGATACATGGTACCACTGCCTCTTCTTCTGTCCGTGGGCTCTTTCGTTTTGGCAGAAGTTAGGCATTGTGCTCCCAAATGATATGGATACCCTTGATGGTCCTAATGTCAAGTACTGGCTCCGAGGCATGTTTCATCACCTTGGATATATTTTCATTGCGGGAATTTGGATAGCCTGGAGGGAGAGGAACTCTAGGGTGTTTCGGGGGAAGTCGACTTCTATTCAAAGCTTGGTTAGGCAAACGTCTCATCTTAAGCATGCTATAGACACTGTTTATTTGTCGCATGGTTCTGTGAATTCTCAAACTCGGCTGGTTTCATGGAATATGGTGAGTTGGTCTGGAGACTTTATCCACTCCGATGGTTCATTTATGGCTAGTTGAGGTTCAGCTGGGTTTGGTGCTCTTGTGCGCGACAACAGCGGCCATTGGCTCGGAGGGGTGTCCGGTTGTTTGGGGGCCACTTCCGTCTTGCATGCCGAGCTGATGGGTATTTTTCAAGGTTTGAAATTGGCAAGATAACTTGGATGTCAACATGTTTGCTGTCTTAGTGACTCCAAGTCAGCTTTACATTTAATTGCTATGGATCGTGATCCTCTTCATTGGTATCATGCACACTTACTGCAAATTGATGATCTGAGTAGGGAATTTCGGTCGTGTCGCTTTGATCATATATTGAGGGAAGGCAATTCTGCCGCTGATTCACTAGCGAAATTGGGGGTTGAAAGTGATTTGTTCTTCACCACCTGTGCGTACCCTCCAGACATTGTGAAACCTTTTCTTGAAGCAGATGCAGTCGGCACGTGGTTTCCCCGTGTTTAGGCTCGACTTGATTTTTTTTTTTTTTTAGTTTTGCTTTAGTTCCCTAGCCTGTATAGGCTGTTCCGCCAAAAAAAAAAATAATGTTTTCGATTTACTGTCTTTATTTTATTTTAAAAAGTTACATGAAATATTATTTTATAATAATATGTGTGCCCTATATAAATGATGACCTAAAACATGACAATTATCTTTGAAATGATGTAGTCCCTTCATATAATTTATATTGATGATTTCACTTTATTAATATAATACTCCCTCCGGTTTTTTTAGTGTAACGTTCTGATTTTTTTTTTACTGTTCATTGTAGCACTTTGATTTCTATTTTCTTATAGATATACAAGAAAAAATATGACCAAGTGAGATCTTGTTGGATTCGTTTTATCTTTTAGTTTTTAAATATCAAATTTTGGAATTTTTACTTCTACCGAATTTGAGTTAATAATCGTTTAAAATGTGTTTTGACATACGTACAAATGAGAAAAGTTACACTTAAAAAAATAGAGGAAGTATATAATTCTAATGATTATAACTCAAATTGTATACAAGTAAAAGTTATATAAAGTATCTGATATTTCTAATTTACATAATTAAATAAATCCAACAAAACTTTATTTAACTATATTTATATAAAATTGAATAGTAAATAACGTTAATAATTTTTTTTAAAGTAAAAAGTGTCAGTATAGATGGGACGGACAGAACATCTTAAATACGAAGTACTATTTATGTACTTATGTATTGCCCAATACAAGTACTCTATAGAATGGGCCAGATAATAAATTGGGCTATTTATTTTATGGCAAGTATTTAGGCCCACGAATTTGGGTAATACTCTGAATTATAAGCACTCCCGCTTTTAAAAGTTAAAAGGGAATTTTTTTTCGTTATTGCGATTTGTAAACCCTGCTTTCTTTCATAAACCCTTGATTCTGATCTTCGCGGACCCGCACCGGCACCGTGTACTGGAAAACCGTTTTCTCAGACGGACGATGGAGGATTCTTCCACCGATGCATCTCAATCGTTCTCTGCAGATTCCGACATATGCCAGCAACTTCTAACTCGTTATGCTCGTTCCTCAGCCGCGCAGCATCGGCACCTATGCGCCACCGCCGCCGCCACTCGCTCCATAATTCAGTCATATGCTCTTCCTCTAACTCCGATTTCATACTTCGCTGCCACCATCACCTCTATTTCCGATTCCGAAAACCTGGACGCTGATGCACTTGGAGCGCTAACCTCTTTCCTTTCGATTGTGCTTCCGTTGGTTGGTGGATGCGGGATAAAGGCGGAGAAGGCAGGAGAGGCTGTGAGGGTTTTAGTGAGGACAGTCAAAGAGAATGGGAGTAGTCTAGGAACTTCAGGTGTTAGGGCCGTAGTGAAGTGTGTCGGTGTTTTGCTTGCGGAGTATTGCGATTTGAATGAATGGGACTCTGTTTCATTGGGTTTCGAATGGCTTTTGAAGTTCTCATGGGATAAGCGTCCCAAGGTTTGTTTGAACATTCTTTAAAGCAAAGTAGAAAGGGCCATGCAAGTATACAACTCCCGATTTTGGCTCAATGCACGATATTATTCACCGTAATTGGATTGCTTGGGATGGAAAGAGGATCATATAATTGACGTTAACTTTTAGCTTGCTATCATTTGTGTAGTCTGCATTTTTTTAATTTAAGTTGTTTGAATGCATAATGTAGACTTCAATTGAGGGAGTCGGTCTACCTAGAGAACCTTGATCACTTTAAATATAATCCTAAAGGGACACTTATGCCTTGTTGTTTCATTGACAGCAAAAGTTTATGCTGCTGCTTAGAGTATCTTGTGAACTTTCTTCTTAATCTGATAAGTTTGTGTTCATTATCCTCAGTTTTTTCTTATTTGCTTACTTTCAGGTTAGGAAATGTGCTGTAGATTGTCTCTTGACAGTTTTCAAGTCAATTAAATCCTCTGCTATCTCCAAAGCTAGTAAATTGATATACAAGTTGCTCAAAGATTTTATGCCAGTGGCAAGAGAGATGACCACAGTTAATATTATTGATGGATCAAAAGAGGAAACCTCATTGAGGCCTGAACATCAAGAAGTTCTCCATATGCTGAATGTGATGAAGCATGCTGTTCCGCATTTGTCACCCAAAATACTTGCAAAAATACTGCCCCAATTACTGAAGATCTTGACTTCCAAGTTTTCAGTGGCAACAAGACACATCTTTGATGTTATTTCAGTTATATTTTTAAATTCAGGAGCTGATGTTATAATTTCCAATGCTGAAAACATTTTTACGCCATTGATTTCCTACATATCTCTTGAAGGAAATAATCCAGTTGATAGTGTATTGTTTGCTGCTACTCTAGCCAAAACTGCCTTGGGTAAACTACATGATGGTGGTAAATGTGATTGGGTCACTTACTTCCCAAGGTTAACTAAGTCCTTAGTAGGTATGCTTTTTGTTTCTTTTATTTTTTGATCTTTTTTCTTGTGAAAGTGCATGACAGGTTGCATTTGTTAAGTTTTCGTAATTTTTACCTAAACTTATATGGATCTCTATAGTATTTGGTGCTGGGTTCTGGAAACTTCCTGTTTCACTTCTTGATTAGGTAAAGTGAAATGCCTTTGAAGAAAACCAGTGGCTATGAATTGAATTTTTGCCATTAACTACTATGCTCATGATTAACCTTGATTTTTACTGCTGGTTAGACTGATGGTAAAACAGTAGTATACTTTCTTCATGTCCTTCTAACATTCCAGTGACGTTCACATGTCCTGAGAAGTTGGATTACCGATTGCTACATTTTAAAAAGTCTGCATAAGTGCACATGACAAATTGAACATGCTTTGTTTTAAGTGCTTTCTTATAATTTTTATTTGTCCTTGTCAGGTCTCTTGTGTTCTCAGGCGGATACTGCCTTACAGGTTTCAACCATACTTAGGGAATTACTAATAGAATATATTGATGTAAAGAGTTTTAACATTGAAAGCCAAGACATGGAAGGGAACATAAATGACAATGCAGAGTTCAGAGCAATGGAAACTACATGTTCCGCAGTCTACAATGTGCTGTGTGATTCGTCTCAAATTCCAAATGCCCACTTCTTTTCAGCAGTATCTTTTCTGTTTATCAAACTTGGTGAGAAATTATGGGTTTTTTCTCCAAATAATTGGTTATGCTTATGCAGAAACACTCTGGTTGTGTTTACAGGTTTGGTTACATTCTTAATGTGTTTTAATGGGAATTATAATCAATAATATAAATATTGATGGTTTTTTCATGCAGCATTATATGATGATTGGATAGTATGTTTTGTGGATGGTAGTGATTAGCTTAAGAAATATATGTAAATGCTAGTATGCGCCATTTAATATTTTCAAGTGTTGCATGCGAGGGCGTCATTTTATTTAATCTTTCATTCGTAATAGTAATTTATCGAATATTGTGAGCTTATATAATGTATCCCGCCCATTTCATTTGTTACACCTTCCTCCTATTTTCTGGGGGATTCGATGATCTGATGCATCCTTTAGAGTTGGCTGCTGGTTGAGCTTTGGGGATTTTCACATATTATCAATTATGTTTGTAGCTTTTAGGATCCTGATGAGGAACTTATTTGTGTCTGGGTGTGCTCTATTTGAAATTATTATATTCTTGGATGTTAGTTTGTTTGATGAATTGGCTTATGATTTCCATGCTGTTACATGCCGACTGTTGTATCTAGTAGGGTATTTCTGTAAATCTGGTAATGATGCCTTGCCCAATTGATCATTATTTCCGTATATCCTGGAATATTATTGATGCATAACTGGTGACGATTGTGTTGACATCTCAATTTGTCCTCATTTTATATGGGACTATTTTCTGTTTCTAATTTGATTTTTCTGTTTTTCATTATAGGTGACAAATCTGACATACTTATGAAGCATACTCTTCTTAAGCTTGCTGAATTGATGAATACTACTCCTGCCAATGCATCAGAAAAAAAACATGTAAGCATTCATGGAAGCACCATCTCTCCATTTCTGTAACTATTGCTTATTTGAATGGAAACACTGATATTAGACTTCCACCAGAGCAATTTAATATTGGTGCTTTTTTAGTGTTGTATGCAAGTTACTTCATTATGTCTGAATATGGATTTATATGTTGGAAATGCAAACTTAAGCAGAAATTAGAATATTGGATTTGAATTGCTATTAAGCCTTATTACTTTAGTTAGGTTTCCATATGGCCTGTGTCTTCTTCTTTGAACGGTACATGGCCTACCTTGTTTCGTGAGGAGTGACTGGAAGTTTTCTGTTTGAGTGTTTCTAATTTCTATTGAACTGGATATTTGAAGATGCACAAACCTAAGATTTTCTTGTTTGGTGTGGAGGAGTTGGATTTGAATGTTCACAGACTATTGAATCTATCCTTCTAATACAATAATATATATGCTGAATTGTGGCCATGTTTGATAATTTGTTAAATTCAGTCCGAGTTCTAGTCAAGCCTTGTAGTTTATAATTTTTTGTATTCTGTTCATCTTCTAGCTTGAGGAATGTATTGGATCTGCTGTTGCTGCCATGGGACCAGAGAAAATACTTATATTGCTCCCAATATCTGTTAATACCAAAGATGCTTCCTGTACAAATATCTGGTTAATACCAATTCTCCGGAAATATATTGTTGGTTCATCATTGCGGTGCTTTATGGAGCATATAGTACCACTTGCTGAAGTCTTTGAGAAGGAATCCTATAAAGGTACTTCCTAACTGTTCACTGATGTATTTTGAATTTGTAACAATGTAAACTTACAGATTCTAAGTTCAAAAGGGAAACAATCAAATACTTAAATTATAGCTTTTATAATATTAAGTGAATAACTTTTGCTATGCCCTAGTTTTGATAACTTCAATTGTATGTTTTGTTGGCTATGATGAGAACTGGCAACAGAAATTAAGGTTATCGTCTGGAATATGGATGTCGAAATAGTGATCTTGATGCTCTTATCTTATCTGACAACAAGTGCAAAGTGTGTTTTCTAATTTCTGATATATTTGATGAATTTAGTAAATATACTTTCCATCAATTATAATGGTTCATGGGAACTAGTGCTGTCATCAATTATAATTTCTGATGTTGTTGGGCCTTTCAGTCTCTGGGAACATCTGTATGACTCAGTTATATTTCAATGTTGCAAGTGTGTGTGTTTGAGTTATTTGCAGTTTTCCCCCGAAAGCTGGAGTTTACATCTGTGCTTCTTTCCAGTTAAAAAGTCAGTAATTGGGCAAGATCTGCAGGCTTATGCCCATGCACTTTGGGGATTGTTGCCTGCTTTCTGTCGCCAACCAAGTGATGCTGTTCATAGCTTTGGAGCGCTAGCAAATCTATTAATCCCTTTTATCAAAAAAGGCTCGTTTATGCTTGAGAATATTGCTTTCGGTTTGCAGGTTTGTTCATGATTTGCACCTTTTCTCTATTTTATTTTTATACTCGTTGGTTAACATCTTGTCTTGGTTTTATTTATTTGATATTTGTACTTAATTGTTTGAATTTTCTTACAGGAGCTAATAAAAGAAAATAAAGATGCCCCTGCTTCTGAGAAGGGATTGTTGCAGATGATGGAATCTGATAGGACACAAGACAAAAATATGAAGCCTTTTGCTTTGTCCGTCAATGGGTTGCTTCAAGCTTTAATTGACCTCTTCTTTGAGAGCCCTTCAGAGGCACGAGAAAATCTGAAGGTTGAAATTGTTTATTAGTATATTGCATTGATGATTTTTTTTATTATTTATTTTTTTATCCGTCCCAAATATTCAGTATATATAATAGCCTATTATCAGAGCTGCAGGTAATTGTATGTTGGTATATCAGAAGATGCTTTTAATTCTATTATGCAGCAATTCTTTTTTGGGGGGTTTTATTTGTACTATGCACTATAGTTTAAGAAATGGTTCTCTTTATTTGATTCCAGTGGATGTTGACGCTTTTTCCTTGTGTTTTTCGCTGTAAGATACTTTCTAGTGGAATAGGAAGAATAAGCTATGTATTTTCTTCATGTTTAGGGTGCAATTAGGTGTTCAGGATCCTTGTGGGATGCTTCATCAGTGAAGCGCTTATTTATGGCTTCACTTGAGAAATATCAGCTTCTTGATGTTTTGGGTGAGGATGGAAAAGCAGAACGTGATCCTGATGGCCCTTTTAAAGGAAAGGGGAACAACATAATGGATGAAAAAAGGTGATAACAATTTTATTTTGGTGAAATTTGGATACCTTGCGACGAGATTTAGTCGTATGCATTTATGCAATTGATTTTAGCTGAGAAAGGCGAAATTTGTCGATGAATATTCTATCTTCCGATAAAAAATGAGTGCATCAATTGACAATGTTGTTCACTGTATTCATGTGCAGGTGTCTGGTACTGGATCTTGCATCCTGCATTGTTAAAGGGTCTGATGAAGATCTGGCTAATCTGCTCTTTTCTGTTATTAAGCGAGCTTTGCAGGTTTATTGATACCTATGAATGTTTTTTTTGGAACATTTATATTGGTTATGTTGTCGTTTTAATAACTATGCTCCTTTTGAATCTTAGTCAAGCAATGAGACTGTTCAGATTAAAGCATATCAAACTCTCAGCAAAATCCTTGAGGTTTTTTATTCTATCCTTTGTGTTAATTTTCAGGATTTTTTTCAGAATTTTTTCAGTACACTAATTGTGGTCTTTGTGCAGAAAAATTCTTTGTTTTGCTCTTCTCAATTTGATGTGGTGATGGGGTTGTTTGCTGGAATAAGGTCGGCGCCCAATGCAGTGATGCTTAAAGAACGTTTTGCCTGTTTGCAGAGCTTGTTGATTCATGCATTAACGGTAGTCATCCAATTTAAATATTAGAATATTCTTATTTCTTTGATCCTTTAGTTTATTCATGACTTACCAGTTCTCTTAAGTAAGCAATATAAGGTCAACTTTTTGTTTATTTGTAAAGCCTTCTTCTCATTGATAATCTCATTGCTTTTAGTTCTCTTTATGTTGTTTTTCTATATGGTATTCGGATAAACATGGGCTTTCCTGTTTTGCAGAGAGACATAGATGAGGAGAATACAAAGGCCTTCCTTATTCTGAATGAGATTATCCTTGCATCGAAAGATGTAAGAGATCACTTTGATATCTGATTTTCATTATTGCTGGAATTGTTTTCAGAATTGACGACATGTCTTACCTTGCCTTATGTGGCACGTCAACTCCTTTTTCAGTCTTGTCACTGTTCCATGAAACATTTAAGAAGTATGGGGATGAGTAAACTTTTAGAATTTGACCAGAATTTGTTAGAAAATTAGCCAGTCATCTAGAGTTTCTTGTAGCATGTTTTTGCTCAACCATATTTTATGAGCAGTTATGGCTTAGCACTGAACCCAGATGAATTTTCAAGCCAAAATCTTACCCTTAATGTGTCGAGCGATGAAGTATTAATCTCAGTTACTGGGTGGCATCTTAATCATTTCTCTAGATTCAATGTAACATACATAAAATGAATAGATCATATAACATATTAAATACTTGGTAATTTATTATTTTGCTTATTTGACTTGGAGTTGCTTTGGTATTTATGCAGTATATCTCTGCACAGCTTAAATCTTTGTTGTATCTTACTGTTATTGCTCATACCCATGTCATTCCAAATACAGTCTGATGAAGAAGGGAGGAAATCTGCTTATGATGTTTTAAATGGCGTAAGTTCCAAGTTACGGAGCTCATCAGACACTTCTCTGAATGGCCTATATCAAAAATTTTTGACAGTGGTGAGTACAACACAATACCCTACCAATATACAGAACTCTGAATTCACATATCTAGGAGAAAACACTGCACTGTAGAATGCAATATGTTGTATTAATGTTTCACAATTTATGTGATATTCTGGGTTCTTTATGATCCATGTTTGTTAATAATGAAGATGACTTTTCTATTTTATATGCGCTCCCAGGTGCAAAAGCCAGTTATGCTTTGGAGAAATGACTAACTGATATTTTTATTTTCAGATTACAGGTTATCTCTCTGGATCGCCTCCCCAAATAAAGAGTGGAGTGGTCTCTGCACTGTCAGTGTTAGTTTACAATGACCCTGGTATCTGCATTACAATGCCTGATGTAGTCCCTGCTGTCATGGAGTTGTTGCACAGCAAAGTAACTGAGGTTATTAAAGTGAGTTTGCCCACCTTAATGCATGAATGTAGCTTTTCATTTCTCTTTTTGTTGATGAGGTTCTTGATCTGAAATGACCAGGCTGTTTTGGGCTTTGTTAAAGTGCTAGTTTCATGTCTTAAACCAAATGATTTGCAACCCTTTCTTTCTGGCATTGTGGATGGAGTTATTCGCTGGTCATCTGTTTCCCGCCATCATTTCAGGGCCAAGGTTTGTGGACTTTACCCTCTTCCATTCTCAATTATAGATTTACATAGGAACTGTTCAGATTTTGAGTGATGATTAGAAACTTTCTGCTCAGTTCAACTGTCTCACCTTGACTGAAAATTTTATCACCTTTTCCCAATTTATGTTAGTTGTTTAATTGATAATGCCTTTAAATATTATCTCCCTGCTTGCAATTTCCACTGCCCTTTGAATTAGATTTCGATTTCACTCTCTATTCATATTCTTCTTGTTTCTACTCAACTACAAAAGGCATTGTGAAACTTCACAAAAACTCCAGTATTTTGTGACCTTTTCAAAACGGTATTGGAATTTGGAAATGGAACTGAAAATCTGGAGAAAATGAGCATCTGACCATAAGGATACTGTAATCCTGTAATCATTGTTATTCATATCGTTGTTCTGCATTGGCTACTGGCTAGTTCTACAGCTTTCTGATATCTGTAATGTATATTATTATTATTATTATTATTATTATTATTTTTAAAAAAATTCCTTTTTGATTTTCTACAGGTGGTTGTAATCTTGGAGATAATGATCAGGAAATGTGGCAATGCTGCTGTGAAGGCACTTGCACCTGAGAAATACAAGAACTTCGTGCAGTCTGTTATTGAGGTACTTCACATCTTTTCCTTTTATTATCTCTCAGCAATTTTTGTTTTGTATGCATCCACCTTATGAAATATTGCTGCAGAATCGTCGTGGCAAGACAAGTCATGAAGATGATGGGAATGAAGAAACTAGACAGGAAGTTTCTGGTTCATCACCTAAGAGGTTTGATTCTGATTCTTTCCTGCTATCCTTAAACTTGCATTTATTGTTGAAAGGTTTTAGGGTTAAAAGCATCAAACCCCCAATCTTTCATCTAGTTCCCCATCAACAATGACATAATAGAGATGCCATCATCTCATGCAAACGAGTTGGTAGTCCCAGTGTTTAGAAAATTCCTTATTTTAAGACCAAACAAGCTAAGTTTATTAAGCATTCACAACAGAATTCAGGTTTATGAACGTTTGTTTTTCCATGAATCCCCCCTTGTTAAATTTGTTCGCCTGATATATCCATATTGTGACAGCTATGCCTCCTTTTTTCTCCTCTTCTTGGTGCCTTGTATCAATTTGAATTTGATTATATTTAGGATAAATGAGGTGAATTTTAATTCTCATCCTTTTTGAAATCCAATTTGAACAGGCACTTGTGTTTGAATAGTGTATTGAGTTATGTTTTATGCGGCGTTGAAATATAGAGCTTTGACTTGATTGTTGAAAATAATCTGGCTACCTATGTTTCAGGCATCAGAAGAGGAAACGTGATGAATCTAAATTCTCATCCAAAGGAGGATTTGCCAGACCTGGGAAAAGGAAAAATTTCAGGACAGGGGATACAGAGAATTTCCATCATACGGGAGGCAGACATATGGATCATAATAACCCAAAAGGGGTTAAACCGAATAAACCTCACCGTGGTAATGCAAAGGGCTTCAAAGGAAATCTCTCTTATACAAACAAACAGGAGAAGATGACAGTGAGGAAGAAAAACTGGGGAATTGCCCAAAAACCAGACAGGGAGTCAAAGTTTCCGAAACAGAAAAAGGGGAGAAGAAAGGACAGAAAAACAGCTGAGTAAAGAAACATTTAGGACCACCAGTAAAGTAATAGTAGATCCTGAAAATTATTCCATCGATCTGCGTACCAAGTGTTAAGGAATATGCCATTTGAACGGATGACAGATTGGAAGCCCTGTCAAGAAGGGGATGGTGAGGATTCGGATTCCTGGACATTGGATATATAGTTGTGACATTTTCAGGTGGACTGTCCTTGGAGCAACAGGCCCCGGAGTTTACACCCTTTTATCTATACAAGTTTTGACAAATGAATGATTACCATATTAATTTAATGGACTTGTGATTGAAATTTGTTCCATTTCATGAATGCATGTGTGTGATCTCTTTTGTTATACATAGCTATTGATCGATGCTCGCAAGCAGGTTTAGCTATCATAGACTCAGAATGCTGAGAATGAAAACCAAATGAGGGAACCTATTTTTTAACTTTAGTAAATTATTTTACTGGGTTGGCTGATGATAGGAAAAAAAAACAAGGAAATATTAGTCCTTTTTATTTACCAAAAAATCCAAATTAGATCATTTTTAATTTTTTGCCACAATTGATCCGCTACATTGCATAATTATGTTCAAATCAATCCATTATTCACTAATTATGTCATAATTGCTCACGTGGCAATGGTTTTTGCCTTCGTTCTCTTTCCAAAAATCTAAATCGATCCGTTAGTAAATTTTTTAGCCTCACTTTCATACAGTTCAATGCACATTTTAAACCAGTAATAACTGAAGTTCGGTATAAACAAAAATTTTAAATTTTTTATATTTTAAAAAATATGACGAGACGAAACTGACAGGATCCCACTTGGTTCATTTTAACTTGTATAATTATGTTTAAACTTTAAGTCAAAGCATGTGTGTGAATAGTAGTAGTTATTATAAAATACGGAGGGAGTATATCGCAATTGGTTTTCATTTTATGGAGAAACACCAAAAACCACTGAACTCCAAAAGAAGATCTACCGCGGTAGCGGCCGACTAGAACTCCAATGGCATCTAGCGAAGGTACTATCCAATTCAATGCGAGAACGGGCTTCACACTGAGGAGGGAGTCGCTTGACCTACGTTTTCCAATAACATCATTTTGTGTGACTCCCTCCTATGTGCGAAGCCCATTCTTGCATCGGATTCGACAGTACCTTCACTGGATGCCATCGAAGTTCTGGTCAGCAGCTACCGCGGTGGATCTTGTTAGCTTCGTCTTGTCGTGTAGTTTTTAAATATAAAATTTTAGAATTTTTGCTTATACCAAACTTGAGTTATTAGTGGTTTAAAATATATACTGGACTGGTGTGAGCACCATGATGAAGGATTCTAGAAGCCAACATGCTTTGGGCATGAAGGATAAGAATGAGGAGAAAGAGGAGAAAAGAATTGACTTAAGTCAGTCTTGGCGTAGGCAAGAGCAATTACGCCAAGAAGGCCAGCCTAGCGTCATTATGTGCCAAGGCTGAAGGTTGAAATTTTGGACAAGTCGCAGCTAGCGCAGCCAAGGCCAGCTACGCCAAAAATGCCAAGCTAGCGTCGTTTTGCGCCAAAGATGAAGGTTGAAATTTTGGACAAGTCCCAGCTAGCGCAACCAAGGCTAACTACGCCAAAAATGCCCGGCTACCGTCAGTTTACGCCAAGACTGCTAGTTTTGTAGATTTTGTGTGGATTTCACCCTATCCATGAGGAATTCGACCCTCTATTCCATATTTAGCTTATTTACTTTTCTTCCCCACTTTTTCCACGTATTTTCACTTGGATATTGCTGAATTTAGACTTGGGGATTATTATGTTAGGCTTAAACCCAATTTTTACCTTAGTATTTCTTTGTAATTGCATTTCTAGCTCCTAGGGTTATATGTTTGGATTGGGGGCAGAGATCAAATGATTCAATCATTCATCTATCAAAGTTTATCTTTATTTTGTTCATCTTTTGAGGGTATCAAAAGTTGATCATCTTGGAGATCAAGGACTACTTGATTTCCACATCAAAACCGGGACTATTCACATTGAATTTGCTTTAGGTTCGTTTTACTCAATTGGATTGCAAGTTTTGATTGAGTTAAATATGTTCATTGATGCATTTTGGGATTAGTTTTTGGGAGCTTGATCCTTATTCAAGTTTACTTTATCAAACTTTCATCTCATTGAACCCCACTTGCCCTATCTCTTTGTTTTGCTTTTGTTGCTTGTTATTTGGATTCATTGCTTGCATACATCATAATTAAATTTGGTATCAGAGCTTGATTAGGACTTCTTAGCTCCTAATTAGGTTGTTTAGTCTTGGTTTTGAATGCATTGTGGAATTCCTTTGCCATTTTTCCAATTTTCAGAAAATACCAAAAAATAGTCACCCCAAAGTGTTTGTTGAAATGCCAAAGATGATTTTATTGGAAAAATTTGAATGTTGGATGCTTATATGCTTTGATTAGCTTCATTTATGGTTGTTAGCATTGGGAGTTATTGAAAAAAAATATATAAAAAAAAGAGATTGTTACAAAAAAAAAGTGGATGAAAACCGTTGGCTCATGGTTCCTATGATGTATCAAGAGCCAAAGGGTTGAAGTTCCATCAACAATATTTTGATAGTGGAATTCCCCTATAATTGTGAGATCAAACGGTTGAAAAGGCATTAGAGCACAAAAGTCAAGCTCAAAAAAAAAAAAAAAAAGAGAAGAGAAGAAAGTTGAATACTCCCTTGTTAAGTGTTGATTGATCTTCATTACTTGTGGGGTTGACATTATCCAATCTTTCTAGCCTTTCTTGTTTAATCTTACCTAGGAACTACTTTTAATGCATTTGCAAATCATCATCTCATCCTTGCTTGATAATTGTGTGATTGAATATTGTGAATTTGGTGTGAACGACTCAAGGGTTGAAGGTGATCAACTAGAGAGGAACACTTGAGGGTTGTATGAGAAAAAAAAAGAGTTGTGAGGTATAGCTTAGGCATATATCTTCTCATCTCTGTCGTATATTTCTTACTTCCCATATTTTGAGTTTTTGATGATCTTATAAGGTTTGGAGTTGCTATGGAGGAAGGTTTAACAATTGGTGGTGGAAAGAAGGTTACTATGGAAGACTTGAGTGAGCAATTAGCTCACATGATGGGAGTGATAGGAGGATTAGGAAATCGCTTAGCCACAATTGAAGAACAAAATAGAGCAAGGGATACGGTCAATCAACCTCCAAGGAGAAAGAGAGTAGGGGAGCAAGAAAGAGAGGATGACTTGAATCAAGGAGATGACTTTGATGATTTTGGAGAAGAGTCGGAAGGATAAGATTCTTATGATGGAGGAGATTATAGAAGGGGAAACCGACAAGCTCTACAAAGGAGGAACAACAACAACTTCAATTCCAACTACCGAGTCACTATTCCACCGTTTGATGGATCAAGTGACCCCGATGTGTATCTCAATTGGGAAAAAAGATGGAGTTGTTCTTTTTACAAACACCTATGCCGGAGAATGAAAATGTTAGATGTACCGTTTTGGAGTTCATGGGATATGCATTGGAAAGGTGGCAACGTAGAGAGCTTAAGGTTTAGGAGAGGAGCTATTGGTAGGATTGTGTCTTGGAATGGATTGAAATTGGCAATGAAGGAGAGGTTTGTGCCAAAGCAATACAAGAGAACTAGTTACAAAAAGTTGCAACAACTCACTCAAGGCCAAAGGAGTGTGGATGAGTACTTCAAGGATGGAGACTTTGATGACTAGGGCCGAAATTGATGAAGAAGAAGAGGACACCGTGTCAAGGTTCATTTCTGGCCTACATTATGAATACTCCGATGTTATGACCCTTCATAACTTGGAAACGGTGAGTGAAGCCTACCACATGACCATAGAGTTGGAGGGCAAGCCAAGAGAAGGGGCAAAATGGTTAAATCCTATTCTAAGGAATATACCAATGATGCAAATGTTAAAAAGTCTCAATTTGAATATAAGAAGATTTATGTGGAGTACAAGAAGCCACAAGGAGGGAATGAAAAAGGGAGAGCCCAAGAGTACAAACGTGATGATAAAGGGAAATGTGTGCAAACACCTAATCAAGTGCCTAATGTTGAGAGACACCGAGATGTTAGATTTTTCAAATGCCAAGGAAGAGGTCACTATGCTAACAAATGTTCTAAAAAGAGAGTGATGATTGTGGATACATCGGGAGATTACTATTCGGAGTCGGACAAAGAAGATGAGGAGGAACCGAATGAGGTACTAGAGGATGTGGAGGAAGAAAGTAGTGAGAATGGAGATGGAGATTTCCCTAATCTCAATTGTGTATCATTGAGGAGTTTGAGCACAAGAGTGGCCAAAGATGAATCAAGGGAGCAAAGAGACAACATCTTCCATTGTCGTTGTGAGGTGAATGGCAAGATTTGTAGTGTTATCATTGATAATAGGAGTTGTGCCAACATTGTTAGTGAGATGATGGTGAGATCTTTAGGGCTGCCAACATCTTAACATCCCGATTTATACAAGTTGCAATGGTTGAGCCAAAGTGGAGAAATGAGGGTTAGGAGGCAAGCTACTTTTCCCATCAAGATGAGAGGCTATGAAGACTAAGTCACTTGTGATGTAGTGCCTATGCAAGCTTGCCACATACTTTTGGGAAGGCCATGGCAATATGACCAAAGGATTCCCTATGATGGATTTGCTAATCGGGTCACTTCAAGAAAGATGGAAAGGATGTGGTGATCAAAGCTTTGTCGATGAAAGCGGTTGAGGAGGCGCAAGTCTTTCTACATAGGCAATATGTGAGTGAGATGAGGGAAAAACAAAAGAAAAGTGAGCTTGAGAAGAAAAATGAGAGTGAAAAGAATGATGTGGGAAACAAGAATGAGAGGAAAGAAAAGAACAAGAGTGTTGAGAATAAAAATTTGAGAGAATCAAAAGCTGAGTTGAGTGAGTTGAAAGAGTCAAAAGAATAGAGTAAAGGAGAGAGTGAGGAAGCTTATTATTTTATAGATGCTATGTTTGATCTTCCACCCGAGAGAGACTTTGTTTTGCAGGTTTATGAAGACATTATACCTAAGGAGGTATCCGGAGGATGGCCATGGCTACACCTTCACAAGGAGAAGTCAAAGCAACTACAACCTCGAAGTGATGAAGGAAGAACTGTAACGCCAAAGAAAGAAGACCATGGAGAAGCTATAGTTGGGTATCAAAATTCCTTGAACTGTCATGTTCAAATTTGGTTTTCTAACTTTACATTTAAAAATGCTACTCATGATCTTGTTGGAGAGCCAAGTTTGGTATTTGGTGTTGTAGGTATTGCAGAAGGAAGACAACAAAGTGACAACCACATCTTGATGGACTTGATGAAGAAATGGAATGAGGTTGAGGGACATTCAGGTTTAAGGGGTATAAACAAGCTTCAAAAGTTGGTAAGATTTCATTTGAGTGAAGAATTTGAGGTAAGAGTACCAACTTCCCATTCTAACCAAGTTTTAGACAATTTTTGTAAGTGCTTGGAAAGAGTATGCCAAACCTCATGCATGTTGATCATTTGATGATTTCTGATTTTTATGAACTTGGTTGGAATTTTTATGATGTGTTTGAGTTGGAGTTTCAGTCTATGAGATCCGTAATTGTTGTTTGTGCCGCATTGAATGAAATGATAGGAAATTGTCATGAAAATTTGATTTTGAGTATCCTATGGTTGAATTTTGTGAATGTGGTGATCTTTAGATCTGATAAGCATCGTTGGAATTATTTGGAACTACTTGAGATGACATTTCAGATTTTGAACCTCAAATTTGAGAAGTGTACATGCTTAACCGAAAAATTGAGGAATTACTTGAAAAAAATGGACTTTGAGTGCATTTTGGTTGTACATTCTGATTTACCTGGATTTGAATGATATTTTTGAGTCTAAAATAAGTTTTGAGGAATATGCAACTCAAGGTTTGGTGAATATGAGCTTCAACATCAAATTTTATCTTTTTATGGACAATTTTTGTAAGAAAATAGGTCCCAAAAATAGGTCAAAATTGATACATGATGAGAATCTGATGGTTTCTGATTTTTGTGAGCTTCAACATAATTATTATGATATGTTCATGCAAAGAAATCAGATAGAGCTTTCCAACTTTGTGTTTTGTGCAAGTTTGTTGGAAAAATTAGTCTTTTGTGAGGAAAATTGGACCTTGCATTCTTTATGTCTGACATATGTGGAATATTTTACTTTTGAGGTCATGGATGATCCTTAATAATTGTTGAAGGCTTTTGGAACCAAATTTTTGAGGAAAAGAACTCGATCTTAGAATTTCGCCATTTTTCGGGTCATTTTTGGGAGAAAATTGGCCTCGGGAGCATGTCAAAGTTGGATTTCATGTGAATTGTTGTGAGAGCCTTGCATGAAGCATTATACGTAAATTTTTGTGACTCACATGACTTGGAATTTTTGGAATTAGAGTTCATTTGTCAAAACTATGCATATTTGAGTAACACTAACTTGAAAATTGTTCCTATATTGTAGGTTGGTGGAACCATTGTTTTAAATATCCCCGAAATTTCCGAAATTTCGACTGAAATTTCGGGTTTTGGGACACCTCGAAGTGAAATTTCACATGCAATATTTTTTTTGAAAAATTTCCATCAAAATTTCGCTGGAAATCCGAAATTTTCCGAAATTTGACCGAAGTTTCCCGAAATTTCTTTAAAAAAATATATTTTTTTCTAAATTTTAAAAATATAATCCCTCTGTCCCAACTAAAATATCTTGTTTGACTTCTGCACACAATCCAATGCATTTTTTTAACTGTTAATATATCAAAATATATACAATTAAAAATTATATAAAATATACTGTATATTCTAAAACTAATATGATCTGACGAATCTAATAAGATCAAACTCGACTATTTTTTTAAAATATATACTTACAATAATATTGAGTCAAATGTGAATAATGAAGAGTGTTAAAGTCAAGCAAGACGTCTTAAGCGGGACGGAGGGAGTATTTTTTATAAAAACAAAAATTAAAATTTATATTTCAACCCATATTGATTATGTCATCCAGTTAACTTGTTTATCAATTTTAAGTCTCTTATTAATCAACATGGTGCATGATATTAATAATATTACTAGCATATTTTATCATTAAATGAGTATTGTTACCATATAACTAATTTATATAGCAACGGAGATGAGGAATTTTGAAATATCTTCATTTTCATCATCTCAAAAACTCGAATTAGTTTTCTAAAAAAATTACAAATATCTCCGAAATTTCCCTAAATTTATATGTCCGATATAGATACCGAAAC
The DNA here is from genome assembly GCA_030278955.1 of Hygrophila difformis. Taxonomy (NCBI): domain Eukaryota; kingdom Viridiplantae; phylum Streptophyta; class Magnoliopsida; order Lamiales; family Acanthaceae; genus Hygrophila; species Hygrophila difformis. Next base: position 36,911,979 of record JAOANR010000012.1, on the reverse strand, counting down.
CGATATTTAAACCTTGGGTGGAACAACCTTATTTTAAAGGAGGGAGAAATGGTGTAAGCACTATGATGAAGGATTCTAGAAGCCAACATGCCTTGGGCATGAAGGATAAGAATGAGGAGAAAGAGGAGAAAAGAATTGACTTAAGTCAGTCTTGGCGTAGGCAAGAGCAATTACGCCAAGAAGGCCAGCCTAGCGTTATTTTGTGCCAAGGCTGAAGGTTGAAATTTTGGACAAGTCCCAACTAGCGTACCCAAGGCCAACTACGCAAAAAATGCCAAGCTAGCTTCATTTTGCGCTAAAGCTGAAAGGTTGAAATTTTGGACAAGTCCCAGCTAGCGCAACCAAGGCCAACTACGCCAAAAACGTCGGGCTAGCGTCAGTTTACGCCAAGACTGCTAGTTTGGTAGATTTTGTGTGGATTTCACCCTATCTATGAGGAATCTGACCCTCTATTCCATATTTAGCATATTTACTTTTCTTCCCCACTTTTTTCATGCATTTTCATTTTGCTGAGTTTAGACTTGGGGATTATTATGTTAGGCTTAAACCCCATTTTTACCTTAGTATTTCTTTGTAATTGCATTTCTAGCTCCTAGGGTTATATGTTTGGATTGAGGGGCAGAGATCAAACGATTCAATCATTTATCTATCAAAGTTTCTCTTTATTTTGTTCATCTTTTGAGGGTATCAAAGGTTGATCATCTTGGGGATCAAGGGTTACTTGATTTCCACATAAAAATCGGGTCTATTCACATTGAATTTGTGTTAGGTTCATCTTACTCAATTAGATTGCAAGTTTTGATTGAGTTAAGTGTGTTCATTAATGCATTTTAGGTTTAGTTCTTGGGAGCTTGATCCTTATTCAAGTTTCCTTAATCAAACCTTAATCTCATTGAACTCCACTTACTATATCCCTTTGTTTCGCCTTTGTTGCTTGTTATTTGGAATCCTTGCTTGCATACATCATGGACTGCATGAAAGAGGACAAAAATTTACTAACGAACCGATTTAGATTTTTTGAAAAGAAAATGAATTATTTTTGGCAAAAACCCTTGCTGCATCAGCAATGAGGATGTAATTAGTGAACAATGCACTAATTTGAATATAATTAAGCAATGTAGCGGATTAAATGGACAAAAAAATTAAAAGGAACTGATTTGAATTTTTTGTTAAAAAACAGGACTCATTTCTCCTTTTTTTTTTCGCTCATGATAAGTTTCCCAATCCCTTTTTGTACGCAATAAAGTTATGCTTATTAAAGGAATATGTTTAAACTAAATCGTAGCCATTAAACCAAAAGTAAAATATAAATTTTTATTAGGGATAAATTTACTTTAATTGGAATGTGGATAATTGAAATAAATTTGGGATAATTTTGTAATTAAGAGTAAGTTTTAGGACGATTATAGTCTTTATCCGGTTATATTTATAGATCTCTCTTTTTTTTTCCCCTTTTTTTGTTAATTAAAAAAAAAAAACCTTCAAACCCCACAAATATATTTGGGCTGAGTATGATTTGATATGGCCCAAAATTATTAAACCCAAACATGGCCCAACTATATCATTTCATTTTTTTTTTTGGTAAACAATAGGAAAAAGGAAGAGATAATAAATGATTTTGTTAAATTTATTTATCCATTTATTTTGTGAATGTACTGTAGAGCCGTGTTGACGGCTGTTGAAGAGGATATCGTATTGTGGTGCTGAAAACCAATGGTAGTCACTCCTACAACGACTCCTCATCCCAATATAACTAACCGCCACGTTTCCCATGCCGGCATCGGAATCGGAATCGGAATTCCACGCGTAATTCCACAACGATTCCGACCTCTTCTCTCCTCAATGGCATTGCCAGCTATTCCTTCCTCTCTCCCCCCCGCCGTCTTCCTCCCTTCTCACGACAGTTTAATCTTTTTCCGACGAGCTCTATGCTTTCGCGAATCCCGGGCTTCTATTCGCTCCAATCACCGTCGCCCGTGTGCTTCCAAGTTTCGAATCGCAGCAGCAGCTTCTTCGCCCGAGGAACAACCTAGCTCATCATGTGCATTATTGTTTAACTGATTGACTTTATTTATTTGCATGCTTGAATTGTGTTGGGTTTCTATGTAGTTTGACAGCAATTGCATAAGAGTGGTTAGAACGATTTCTGAATTGGCAATGGAGATCGGTTGAGATGTTGGGAATGTGATGAGTTGTTTAAATGAGTAATTGGACATTGCACTGTTGATTTACTGGTGTTCCTCGTCGAACGCCAGGCTTTTGGTTTCTAGGATTTAGGCCATGTGCTAATTTTTTACATTTTCGTTACCGTATTCTGCTTTGTGCATCTGACCTTTTTAGAAAGGACTCTGCAGAGTGAAATTTAAATGGAGTTCAATAATTCAATTTCCTACAATCTCGACCAAAAATGAGCTTGAGAAAACTTTTAGCAATGAGCCTTAGCTTGTTGCTCCGTTACCATGCATTTAGACGGCCTAGAAGAAGAACCACTTCATTATAATATGAGAGTTCACGTTGAAATATGGAAAAGGTTAAGTGTTTGAGGAATATACTATTGTCCTGATGGAAAATAAGCTCACACACAGTTTGAGTTTGTGGAAGTGAAGGGAGCATGAGTTCATTCTGATACTACCCTAGATCATTATCTTAAAATTATACATTGGACAAGTGATCAAAACAACACATTTTGCTTATGTAGTTTCTTTGAACAAGTCAGCAAGTTTATGAACAGCTTTCAGTTGGCTACATAGTACATTTGGATATATGATTTTCCAGTTGCTACAAAGGTTTTTAGTTCAATCCTTGTTGTCTGGAGCTACTATACTGCAATCCTTGTTCTTTTCGTAGCACACGAGGCGACGAAACTTTAGGTGACGAATTTTGTATTAGAAAAGTAATGCCTTAACCTCTGGCTATCTGACCTAATGAATCCTAAATGCTTATTAAAGTTGTATATATGTTAGTGTATACAGTTCTACTGATTAAATGAACAGTCAATATATCTTTAACAAGCGCAACTGTTTGTCTGAATTTGTGTACAGGTCATTAGAGCGTTCTAAATATTTGATAACTTGCATCTCTCATGTGTGCATTGACACTTTCAATATTGCAGCCCAGGGTATTGAGAATGTGGTGATTGTAGGTTCGGGTCCTGCAGGATACACAGCTGCAATATATGCTGCCAGAGCCAACTTGAAGCCTGTAGTGTTTGAGGGATTTCAAGTTGGTGGTGTTCCAGGAGGACAACTGATGACCACAACTGAAGTAGAGAACTTTCCAGGGTTTCCAGATGGTATTACAGGTCCAGACTTAATGGACAGGTTCTTGGATTTAGAGCTCTGCCCTGTGATTAATCCTCCGTAACATACTCCTTTTTCTTAATACACTGAAAATGGTTGGAAATTTGACTTTGCTCATTTCAAAAGGATGAAACGGCAAGCTGAGCGTTGGGGAGCCGAATTATATCAAGAAGATGTTGAATTCATTGATGTGAGAAGCAGTCCTTTTGTGGTGCAAAGCACTGAACGCAAGGTGATTCTTCCTGCAGCACTTGTTATATCCTATAGAAGAATACAAGTGTATTACAGACTAATCACTCTGTTACCACTGATACTGCTTGATTTCCATAAAGATATAATTTTGGAACTAACACAAAATATGGCAGTGTATAGTACAACAACTTTTCTTTTATTTTTATAAAATCAGGAGACTTTTTTTGGCCTGATTTTTATTTAAATTTCATAGCTTATCTGTTTACTTTCCACTCTAAGATTCACTGACCAGAAAGTTATTTAAAAGTTATGCAGTCATATGAAATCACATTATCAATCGTAGTGTATACTGTATGCTATATCAATTCCTATTCCCATTTTTTAAACTTGGACATTTAAGTCGCTTGGGCATGGATTTAATCTATTTAAAGAACCTAGGTTTTTGGAATCTGGACTTCCGTTATGTTTCTACCCTCATGTTTGTTGAAACATTGAATTTTTTGTGTTCATTGCTTCATGATGTTGGGAAACAAGGCTTGCAGTGGTCTCTGTTGGATTTTATATCCAGGATTTTAGTGCAACTGGTCTCTTGATTAAAAATTTAAACTCTAATACTGCTAATTTCAGAAAATTTTTATGGCATTTCAGGTAAAATTGCAACAGTATTATTTATGCTACAGGAGCCACTGCAAAGAGGTTGAATTTACCCCGAGAAGATGGAATTTTGGAGCAGAGGAATCAGTGCCTGTGCAATTTGTGATGGAGCGTCCCCGTTGTTTAAGGGTCAAGTTCTCGCTGTAGTTGGGGGAGGTGATACAGCTACAGGAGGAAGCTTTATACCTGACAAAATATGCTCGTCATGTTCACTTACTTGTTCGTAGGGACCAACAGAGGCATCAAAAGCAATGCAAGATAGGTTAGTCTGATACATACTTCTGGCAAGTGGCACCATGCTGTGAAGTTGTTTGAATGTCGCTCTTGTGATTTTGTTTCGATGGATGTACAAACTTAATATTATCATGCTAATTGATTTTCTTTCGTAGAATTTTTTTGAGGGCTCTGCTGTGATTTTTTATTTCTTCCCCTCATTTTTCTCTCCGCCTTTTCGACATTTCTTGCCCTTTATATTTGAATTTTTTTTTTCTTCAGGTTGGTTAAATTACTAATGACTATAGTTTTTAAGTTTCAACTCCCTGAATGTTTGTTTAACAGGTTAATTATGGCGAATGTTTCAGAGTATTTAACAATCCAAACATCACCGTGCACTTCAACACAGAGACTGTGGGATGTGGTCAGCAACACCAAGGGCCAGATGTCTGGAGTATTGGTCCGAAAGGTGGATACTAATGCGGAGTCTGTTCTAGATGTGAAAGGCTTGTTTATGGAATAGGTCATTCACCAAATAGCCAATTGCTGGAAGGCCAGATTGACCCTTGATTCTGCTGGCTAACATTTTGGTGGAGGAAGGTTCTGCTAAAACTTCAGTAGAGGGTGTGTTTGCTGCTGGAGATGTACAGGTAAATTGCAGCATGGCTCCTTGTTTTCCTACTTGGAATAAAAAAAATAAAACAAAAAGTTCAACATCCAAGGCAAGGCATGCTTTAAGATATATGCTAGTTTTTCGTGTCACATTGTCTGAGTAATCTACTCAATGGCAAGATACTTCGATAAGCCTCTGTTCATGTTATATGTGAAATACTTATTCATAAGTTCTGATATACTTCTCAAAGAAAGATTCCTTTGATGGACTATAGTGATATTTTGTTATGTATAACCAGGACCATGAATGGCGGCAAGCTATAACTGCAGCTGATCAGGATGCATTGCAGCTCTCTCGGTTGAAAGATACCTTACAAGCAAAGATCTATTGATCGAATTTCACCAGGCAGGACTTTTATTTGCCACGATTACGCCTTGAATGTAATTTGGATGAAAATGAATTATTGATTAATTGTTTTTTTCGCTTATAAAGCCTGGCAACTGAAGAGGTTAAGAAAGAACCCAGTGAAAGAGATGTACATGAAGGGTTTTGATATCACATTGACAAAGCACAGGGGTCAGGTATGACTTCTTGATAGGAGCTTACATTTACTACCATAATTAACCTATGCATGAGAAATATCAGTTTTTTAAATGCTGATCTCCATGCAGTATGCTCTACGGAAGCTGTATATGAAAGCCCGAGACTCATATGTGTTCTATACACTGCACCAACATGTGGTCCCTGTAGAACCTTGAAACCAATTCTTAGTAAGGTACACATTTGATTCCGAAGAGTGGAGAATTTTCCTAAGTTATAACTGTTGGATTTTGTCATACTGTGAGTTTACTTTGGAGAAATATTTTGAATTATTATTCAGTCAGTCTTAAGCCCCTCCTTCCACAAATGGTATTCCAATTTGAATTTAATATCTATTTAAGAAATTTTAATAAAAATTGCATGTGACCCGTATGTATAGAGTATAGAAAGAAATATTTTAGCGTCAAATGCTCTATATTGTATTAAGGGTATTTTAACCATGGCACCAAAAAAAATGAATAGTAGACACCTATTTTCGGATAGAGGTAGTAGTAACGAAGACAGGTGAATATCATAAGGGTATTTGTTTTGCTTAAAGAAAATAAAAAGTTTCATCTGGAGACAAGACGAGAATTATAGAGCAACAAGGTGTTATAAGTGGCTAATTTTGATGCACAATCCCAGTAAAACCTACAAAGCAAGCATTGGAGGTTTAGTGTCAAAGTGATGTCTACGACCCCTTAGAAATTAAAAATATCAACACCTAGGGTCAGAATCTCTTTCTCAAAGACATAGAGTTTCAATTCTATGGATATACGAAGCTCCTTATTGGACTGCTGTTTATCGTGCTTTATCTGTTAAAAAGTTGACGGGGTAGCAACAAATACGAATAAAAGACTTGTTCTAATTTAGCAGTCCTCAGATGTGGTGAGTATGGTTACTCTTCTTACCAAAATCAAATGCTTAATTTGGCCCAGAAACTAAGTTGTTCTGGCATTGTAGATAACCACTGCGTTAACGCAACGATGATTTTCTATTTCAACTCGAACAACGATATCTGTATTAAATATCCTGTATTCTTGCCCTAGACTCACATTTTCCTACTGTATCGGCTCTATTATTCTTTCATTAATATTCACTTATTCTGAATTTGAACCCGAGTCTCGCAGATGTTAAATTCACTTTCATATGTTCTCTTTGGTCCCTTATTCTGACATAAGAAAAAAGGGCAAAAGAGGCAGAGGAGGGATTAGTCATTGATATCTATATGATTATATGTATAATCTTCTTCATTCCTTCCTTCCAATCCAATACCCCACTGCATTCTTGTCTGACAGGTAATAGATGAATACGACCAGAACGTTCATTTTGTTGAGATTGACATCGAAGAAGATCAAGAGATAGCCGAGGCTGCTGGCATTATGGGCACACCATGTGTACAGTTTTTTAAGAATAAGGAACTGGTCAGGTAAATTTCGTTATGTTAATCACAGTGGCATGAGTCATTGTTTTAGTTCCAAATGTTTAGCTGTCAGATTTTTTTTAAAAAAAAAAGGAAATGAAAGAAAAGTATGCATAATGTACACAGTTATTGCCTGCAAAGAATTATTTAGTATTATACATTGGCGTCGACCTGTCCATGCAATCCAATAAGCTAAGCTAACAACTAAATCCAACTTTGATTGGACTGAAATTTGTAGGACTGTACCTGGGGTTAAAATGAAGAATGAGTACAGAGAATTCATTGAGGGGAACAAGTAAGTCTTGCTTGATGAGAAACCAAGGTTAATCTCCAATCCTTATCTGCTCAGGTGCCTAGTTTTTCCTGATTCATTCCCTCTGCAATTTTGATGTGCCTTGTAATTTCCCCATCATTAATATCACATTATTCTTCACCCTTGAATAGTCATATAGCATTATTATGTATCAGACAATATTAGAAGAAAAAAAAAAAAGAAAAATTGAATGAAATACTACTATTTATCTAAAGTCCATACAGTTATGCATAATATGTGGTACAATTGCATTTTTAATTTATATTTTTGGGATGTGGGATTTTCTTGATTC
>JAOANR010000012.1:36777026-36903901 GCA_030278955.1 Hygrophila difformis | reverse complement strand
TTTAAGATGAATTAGTAAGGGCATAACATAACCCATCCATTGTGGGTATAAATAAATAAAAGGACATGATGAGTCCTTTGAAATCAACACAATTCCCTCTCCCTCCTCCACACTTTAACTTGTCCACCCTCCTAAATAACCATCATCAACCCCCCTCCCCACCCCACACCTCCCCCACCCCAAAGCCATACATACATACATACATACATATATATATATATATATATATATCCACTTCAATCAAGAGTTCCACAAAAACTCATCTCCATTCCCTCCCACTCCCACCCTCCATGCATTAAGAGGTTTCATTTCATCACTTTCATAATAATATTTGTGTTGTTGCACTTGCATATAGCTACAACATTGGAATTAATTGCTCTCTCTCTCTCTCTCTCTCTCTCTCTCTCTCTCTTTCTCTCTGGATATATAGATATATAGATACACATATACATATATATACTTGATAGCATGGGGAGATATGATCAAATAGTCCCTAGTAGTCCTCCTCTCCCAAGAACCAGCAGCTGCAACAGCACCACCTCCATCATCCCTTCTTCTTACACCAGCAGCTCTCATTCCTCATCCCCCCACCAGGACCACGACGACGCCTTCCTCCGCCACCACCACTCTGCCGCCTCCCGGAGAGGCGCCGCCGTCTCCGCCTTCCTCCGCTCCCTTTTTTCTATTTTCACATTCCCACCCTCCCTTCTCCCCCAATGCAAATGGCTCGTCACCGTCCCCTCCGCCGCCCCCTCCCTCGGCCGCCGAGTCACCGGAACCCTATTCGGTAACCGCCGCGGCCACGTCAGCTTCGCCGTGCAGGAGCACCCCGGATCCGAACCCGTTTTCGTGGTGGAGCTGGCGGTGTCGACCTCCGCCCTGGTGAGGGAGATGTCGTCGGGGATGGTGAGGATCGCCCTGGAGTGCCAGAGGGCGGCGGCGGGTTGTACTCGGACGAGGCTGTTTGGGGAGACGGCGTGGAAGATGTACTGCAACGGGAAAAAGTGCGGCCAGGCGGTGACAAGAAGCTGCACGGAGTCGGACTGGCACGTGCTGACCACGGTGCGGAGGGTGTCGGTGGGTGCCGGGGTGATCCCGGCGGCGGCGGAGAACGGGGACGACGGGGAGCTTCTGTACATGAGAGCCCGGTTCGAGAGGGTGGTGGGGAGCCGGGACTCGGAGGCCTTCTATATGCTCAATCCCGACGGGACTGGAGGTCCCGAGCTCAGTATCTTTTTGCTTAGAATTTGATTGATACTCACTTGTAAAGGAATGTTTAAACACAAATTAAAGTATCGAATCACCATTTGCATCTGCTTTTTTTTTTTTTTTTTTGGCTTAATTTGTTGTTATTATTATTGTTGGTTTTGACTGTATGTTTGTACTTGAGATATGTTGGAATTGATTGTGTTTGCTTGGTGCTTTTGTATAAACAAAAAGAATAATTTCTTATTTGTTCAATATTTATATAGCGTGTTTCTCTAGCCATTCCTGGCTGTTCATGCAAAAAAAATATTTATATAGCGTGTCAATATACAATAGGGGTAGGAAATGAATTTTAAAAAGAGAGAAAATAATAATCAAAAGGGTATTGAATACTAATATACTCCTAGTGAATGCCCCAAGCTAAGCATGCTGGAAACAATATGATTAAAAATACAATCAATCCCCTAAAAAAAGAAAGGCAATGTGAGTGAGAGTGAGGAGGAGGAATCCAATCTGTGAAGCAAAGCCTATACAATACTATAGACTTATTATATTGATGGGAATCATGTGAACTTTAGTTTCTTTTTCATGCACATATTGGTTTAATTTATGGAAAAAGAGCAATTTTCAAATTATTAAAGTCTTGGAACTTAGGCTGCTCTCCATAAAAACAAATTGAAATGTAAACTCTCACTTTTTTTTCCCCTTTTCATTCATCGTCGAATATCCTCTAATTTTACCAAATTGAAACTTATTAAATCCATCTTTTTGAGATATTGGTGTGGATAAAATGTTAAATTTCATTACTTGAAAGTACATACTTCTATTTGTTTGGTTCTTTCAAAGCATATATAAGGAAAATTCCATGTGCTTAAAATTATATATAAATTGTATTTATAGTAGTTTTTGTAAAATATTTGTTTACCCTGGGGATTAATTTGTTGTCATATGTTACTATATTTCTATTAACTTTCTCATCAATTTGTAATTGTACCAAAGAAAAGTTTTAATTAACAGTTAAACATAGGGTTAAAAATTAATAGTGTCTTCAGGAATGTAAAAGCTGTTGGAAAATTGAGGCAAAGTATAAGTAAATAATGCATGTATGCTGTATCTAAAGGGAATTAGGGATAGAAGCAGCTTATGAAAAAGTACATAAAAGAGAAACATGTTATAAATTAAAAGTGAGTTGGATATTTAAATAGGAGACTTCCAGAAACCCCCCAAATTCAACAACTACAAAAAGTTACAGTTTGGTTGTTTGTATTAAAAGCAACCATGGAAGAACTAAAAAAGAAATGGAAGAAAACTATTCCGTCGCTAGCAAGATGTAGCTTTTCGAAAAGGCTTTGGTTTAGCGCTAAATATGTTGATTTAGAATTGGATTAATTGACTAATAACATATCACATTTTCGTGTAAACATATTAGTACATTTGTATGCATGGAAAATAATCACAAAGTACTTCTCTCAATTTTGGATAAGTTCTTAAATGCATAATACATATAACATCACAGAAACTCATATTATATCACATTTACTGTTTGTAAAAGGTGGTAGATTACTTATATCTTCATATTAATGTACTGATGTGAGGCAAATTTGTATCTTCATAAGTCAATTATTGATGGTAGAAAGTGGGTATTTTGATCAAACACGAGGAAATGTTAAAAACATTTAGTTAGGCCCTTTTAGGCAATTAATGATTAGTTTTTGCAAAATAGGTGATTGAAGTTGGTTTCATTCATGAGTTTGACTATTTCATTTATTTATTTATTTATTTTTATTAGAACACAAATGCATTATTAACAGACACAAAGCAAGGCAGTTGCATTTGGGATCAAACAGTTCCTCTCATTCACCATGTAGATCTTTCTAGCATTTAGTATATATAAAAGTAAACAGTGGCAATACTCTTGTCTCTAGTGGAAGTCAAATCCTGCGAGAAATTTGTAATGTGGGGATATGACGAATGCAGCCAAATATGAAAAATGAAGACTTTTAAAAAAATCTTCAATGCATGTATGAGTATGTCTAAGATTTAACTAGGAAAATTTTTCCTGGACTTTAAAATATAAACATATAAATAATGAATAAGTAAAATTTGGTGTCAAATCGGCTATGCATGCAATGTGCACTGGACACTGGTGATGGTGAATGGAAAACAGGCAGCATTTTGAGTCAAATCAAATGGCACTCTGGAAATGAAAAGCCCCATTTTCGATTTTGCAGGGAGCTAGGAATGTCTATTCAGAATCAACACTATCATCCAACAAACAAATTGATAAATTCAATGGTATCCTTAGCTATTTTAATGTTTTCTCAATCTCAATAAAATAAAGTACTCCCTCTTTCTCACTAAGTCTTTCCAAAACTTTTGGACGAGCAGCTCAATGCATTTGTTTAACAGTTAATATTTTAAAATGTGTAGAAGTAAAATTTCCATAAAATATATATTCTAAAACTATGCGAAAAGATTAATCCAACAATATCCCATTCAACTGTTTTTCTTATATAATTGCAAAAAAAAAAAAGGTCAAACTTATACCATGAACAGTGTAAAAAGTCCAGATGAGACACAACAAATAGGACGGAGGGAGTATAAAATAATTTAATAATGAAAAATCAAATAAAATTATATCAAACTAAAAATAATATAAAAACTTAAATAAAATAAAATAAGAATTAGAAAAAGGAAAGTGAACAATGCATATTACTACCAAGAAATAACAAAACCTAAAGGAATCCTTATCCAATGTCTTTTTAATGTGCATAATAAGATCTTGGGATTTAATTTAGTTGACATTCCTAAACATGATAACGCTAATATATTAACAACCAAAGATATTTTCAGATATGCATGTGTACATCTGTTTGAGATATTTTTAAGATATTTGTGACATATCTTGGACAACTATCTTGGTCTCATGACAGATCAAGAGAGCTTAATCTCTAATTCTCTACTTAGTACACAGAACTGAGAAACCTGATATTAGAACTGGTGGTGCCGTGGTGGGATGACAAGTCATGACTGCTAAGAATATGCTTTTAATTTGAAAACACTAAGCATGCACATGGGACAAAAGGGGGATGAATAAAATAAAACAGCAATATTGGACACATCATACTATTGAATAGAAGAACTGACCAAAACAATCTTGAATCAAGAAAATCCCACATCCCAAAAATATAAATTAAAAATGCAATTGTACCACATATTATGCATAACTGTATGGACTTTAGATAAATAGTAGTATTTCATTCAATTTTTCTTTTTTTTTTTCTTCTAATATTGTCTGATACATAATAATGCTATATGACTATTCAAGGGTGAAGAATAATGTGATATTAATGATGGGGAAATTACAAGGCACATCAAAATTGCAGAGGGAATGAATCAGGAAAAACTAGGCACCTGAGCAGATAAGGATTGGAGATTAAACCTTGGTTTCTCATCAAGCAAGACTTACTTGTTCCCCTCAATGAATTCTCTGTACTCATTCTTCATTTTAACCCCAGGTACAGTCCTACAAATTTCAGTCCAATCAAAGTTGGATTTAGTTGTTAGCTTAGCTTATTGGATTGCATGGACAGGTCGACGCCAATGTATAATACTAAATAATTCTTTGCAGGCAATAACTGTGTACATTATGCATACTTTTCTTTCATTTCCTTTTTTTCAAAAAAGAATCTGACAGTTAAACATTTGGAACTAAAACAATGACTCATGCCACTGTGATTAACATAACGAAATTTACCTGACCAGTTCCTTATTCTTAAAAAACTGTACACATGGTGTGCCCATAATGCCAGCAGCCTCGGCTATCTCTTGATCTTCTTCGATGTCAATCTCAACAAAATGAACGTTCTGGTCGTATTCATCTATTACCTGTCAGACAAGAATGCAGTGGGGTATTGGATTGGAAGGAAGGAATGAAGAAGATTATACATATAATCATATAGATATCAATGACTAATCCCTCCTCTGCCTCTTTTGCCCTTTTTTCTTATGTCAGAATAAGGGACCAAAGAGAACGTATGAAAGTGAATTTAACATCTGCGAGACTCGGGTTCAAATTCAGAATAAGTGAATATTAATGAAAGAATAATAGAGCCGATACAGTAGGAAAATGTGAGTCTAGGGCAAGAATACAGGATATTTAATACAGATCTGTTGTTCGAGTTGAAATAGAAAATCATCGTTGCGTTAACGCATGGTTATCTACAATGCCAGAACAACTTAGTTTCTGGGCCAAATTAAGCATTTGATTTTGGTAAGAAGAGTAACCATACTCACACATCTGAGGACTGCTAAATTAGAACAAGTCTTTATTCGTATTTGTTGTACCCCGTCAACTTTTTAACAGATAAAGCACGATAAACAGCAGTCCAATAAGGAGCTTCGTATATCCATAGAATTGAAACTCTATGTCTTTGAGAATGAGATTCTGACCCTAAGGTGTTGATATTTTTAATTTCTAAGGGGTCGTAGACATCACTTTGACACTAAACCTCCAATGCCTTGCTTTGTAGGTTTTACTGGGATTGTGCATCAAAATTAGCCACTTATAACACCTTGTTGCTCTATAATTTCTCGTCTTGTCTCCAGATGAAATTTTTTATTTTCTTTAAGCAAAACAAATACCCTTATGATATTCACCTGTCTTCGTTACTACTACCTCTATCCGAAAATAGGTGTCTACTATTCATTTTTTTGGTGCCATGGTTAAAATACCCTTAAATACAATAGAGAGCATTTGACGCTAAAATATTTCTTTTATACTCTATACATACGGGTCAACATGCAATTTTATTAAAATTTCTTAAATATATATTAAAATTCAAATTGGAATACCATTTGTGGAAGGAGGGGCTTAAGACTTAACTGAATAATAATTCAAAATATTTCTCCAAAGTAAACTCACAGTATGACACAAATCCAACAGTTATAACTTAGGAAAATTCTCCACTCTTCGGAATCAAATGTGTACCTTACTAAGAATTGGTTTCAAGGTTCTACAGGGACCACATGTTGGTGCAGTGTATAGAACACATATGAGTCTCGGGCTTTCATGATACAGCTTCCGTAGAGCATACTGCATGGAGATCAGCATTTAAAAAACTGATATTTCTCATGCATAGGTTAATTATGGTAGTAAATGTAAGCTCCTATCAAGTAAGTCATACCTGACCCCTGTGCTTTGTCAATGTGATATCAAAACCTTCATGTACATCTCTTTCACTGGGTTCTTTCTTAACCTCTTCAGTTGCAGGCTTTATAAGCGAAAAAAACAATTAATCAATAATTCATTTTCATCCAAATTACATTCAAGGCGTAATCGTGGCAAATAAAAGTCCTGCCTGGTGAAATTCGATCAATAGATCTTTGCTTGTAAGGTATCTTTCAACCGAGAGAGCTGCAATGCATCCTGATCCAGCTGCAGTTATAGCTTGCCGCCATTCATGGTCCTGGTTATACATAACAAAATATCACTATAGTCCATCTAAGGAATCTTTCTTTGAGAAGTATATCAGAACTTATGAATAAGTATTTCATATATAACATGAACAGAGGCTTATCCGAAGTATCTTGCCATTGAGTAGATTACTCAGACAATGTGACACGAAAAACTAGCATATATCTTAAAGCATGCCTTGCCTTGGATGTTGAACTTTTTGTTTTATTTTTTTTATTCCAAGTAGGAAAACAAGGAGCCATGCTGCAATTTACCTGTACATCTCCAGCAGCAAACACACCCTCTACTGAAGTTTTAGCAGAACCTTCCTCCACCAAAATGTAGCCAGCAGAATCAAGGTCAATCTGGCCTTCCAGCAATTGGCTATTTGGTGAATGACCTATTCCATAAAACAAGCCTTTCACATCTAGAACAGACTCCGCATTAGTATCCACCTTTCGGACCAATACTCCAGACATCTGGCCCTTGGTGTTGCTGACCACATCCACAGTCTCTGTGTTGAAGTGCACGGTGATGTTTGGATTGTTAAATACTCTGAAACATTCGCCATAATTAACCTGTTAAACAAACATTCAGGGAGTTGAAACCTTAAAACTATAGTCATTAGTAATTTAACCAACCTGAAGAAAAAAAAAATTCAAATATAAAGGGCAAGAAATGTCGAAAAGGCGGAGAAAAATGAGGGGATAGAAATAAAAAATCACAGCAGAGCCCTCAAAAAAATTCTACGAAAGAAAATCAATTAGCATGATAATATTAAGTTTGTACATCCATCGAAACAAAATCACAAGAGCGACATCAAACAACTTCACAGCATGGTGCCACTTGCCAGAAGTATGTATCAGACTAACCTATCTTGCATTGCTTTTGATGCCCTCAGTTGGTCCCTACGAACAAGTAAGTGAACATGACGAGCATATTTTGTCAGGTATAAAGCTTCCTCTGTAGCTGTATCACCTCCCCCAACTACAGCGAGAACTTGACCCTTAAACAACGGGGACGCTCCATCACAAATTGCACAGGCACTGATTCCTCTGCTCCAAAATTCATCTTCTCGGGGTAAATTCAACCTCTTTGCAGTGGCTCCTGTAGCATAAATAATACTGTTGCATTTTACCTGAAATGCCATAAAAATTTTCTGAAATTAGCAGTATTAGAGTTTAAATTTTTAATCAAGAGACCAGTTGCACTAAAATCCTGGATATAAAATCCAACAGAGACCACTGCAAGCCTTGTTTCCCAACATCATGAAGCAATGAACACAAAAAATTCAATGTTTCAACAAACATGAGGGTAGAAACATAACGGAAGTCCAGATTCCAAAAACCTAGGTTCTTTAAATAGATTAAATCCATGCCCAAGCAACTTAAATGTCCAAGTTTAAAAAATGGGAATAGGAATTGATATAGCATACAGTATACACTATGATTGATAATGTGATTTCATATGACTGCATAACTTTTAAATAACTTTCTGGTCAGTGAATCTTAGAGTGGAAAGTAAACAGATAAGCTATGAAATTTAAATAAAAATCAGGCCAAAAAAAGTCTCCTGATTTTTTAAAAATAAAAGAAAAGTTGTTGTACTATACACTGCCATATTTTGTGTTAGTTCCAAAATTATATCTTTATGGAAATCAAGCAGTATCAGTGGTAACAGAGTGATTAGTCTGCAATACACTTGTATTCTTCTATAGGATATAACAAGTGCTGCAGGAAGAATCACCTTGCGTTCAGTGCTTTGCACCACAAAAGGACTGCTTCTCACATCAATGAATTCAACATCTTCTTGATATAATTCAGCTCCCCAACGCTCAGCTTGCCGTTTCATCCTTTTGAAATGAGCAAAGTCAAATTTCCAACCATTTTCAGTGTATGAAGAAAAAGGAGTATGTTACGGATGATTAATCACAGGGCAGAGCTCTAAAATCCAAGAACCTGTCCATTAAGTCTGGACCTGTAATACCATCTGGAAACCCTGGAAAGTTCTCTACTTCAGTTGTGGTCATCAGTTGTCCTCCTGGAACACCACCAACTTGAAATCCCTCAAACACTACAGGCTTCAAGTTGGCTCTGGCAGCATATATTGCAGCTGTGTATCCTGCAGGACCCGAACCTACAATCACCACATTCTCAATACCCTGGGCTGCAATATTGAAAGTGTCAATGCACACATGAGAGATGCAAGTTATCAAATATTTAGAACGCTCTAATGACCTGTACACAAATTCAGACAAACAGTTGCGCTTGTTAAAGATATATTGACTGTTCATTTAATCAGTAGAACTGTATACACTAACATATATACAACTTTAATAAGCATTTAGGATTCATTAGGTCAGATAGCCAGAGGTTAAGGCATTACTTTTCTAATACAAAATTCGTCACCTAAAGTTTCATCGCCTCGTGTGCTAGGAAAAGAACAAGGATTGCAGTATAGTAGCTCCAGACAACAAGGATTGAACTAAAAACCTTTGTAGCAACTGGAAAATCATATATCCAAATGTACTATGTAGCCAACTGAAAGCTGTTCATAAACTTGCTGACTTGTTCAAAGAAACTACATAAGCAAAATGTGTTGTTTTGATCACTTGTCCAATGTATAATTTTAAGATAATGATCTAGGGTAGTATCAGAATGAACTCATGCTCCCTTCACTTCCACAAACTCAAACTGTGTGTGAGCTTATTTTCCATCAGGACAATAGTATATTCCTCAAACACTTAACCTTTTCCATATTTCAACATGAACTCTCATATTATAATGAAGTGGTTCTTCTTCTAGGCCATCTAAATGCATGGTAACGGAGCAACAAGCTAAGGCTCATTGCTAAAAGTTTTCTCAAGCTCATTTTTGGTCGAGATTGTAGGAAATTGAATTATTGAACTCCATTTAAATTTCACTCTGCAGAGTCCTTTCTAAAAAGGTCAGATGCACAAAGCAGAATACGGTAACGAAAATGTAAAAAATTAGCGCATGGCCTAAATCCTAGAAACCAATAGCCTGGCGTTCGACGAGGAACACCAGTAAATCAACAGTGCAATGTCCAATTACTCATTTAAACAACTCATCACATTCCCAACATCTCAACCGATCTCCATTGCCAATTCAGAAATCGTTCTAACCACTCTTATGCAATTGCTGTCAAACTACATAGAAACCCAACAAAATTCAAGCATGCAAATAAATAAATTCAATCAGTTAAACAATAACGCACATGATGAGCTAGGTTGTTCCTCGGGCGAAGAAGCTGCTGCTGCGATTCGAAACTTGGAAGCACACGGGCGACGGTGATTGGAGCGAATAGAAGCCCGGGATTCGCGAAAGCATAGAGCTCGTCGGAAAAAGATTAAACTGTCGTGAGAAGGGAGGAAGACGGCGGGGGGGAGAGAGGAAGGAATAGCTGGCAATGCCATTGAGGAGAGAAGAGGTCGGAATCGTTGTGGAATTACGCGTGGGATTCCGATTCCGATTCCGATGCCGGCATGGGAAACGTGGCGGTTAGTTATATTGGGATGAGGAGTCGTTGTAGGAGTGACTACCATTGGTTTTCAGCACCACAATACGATATCCTCTTCAACAGCCGTCAACACGGCTCTACAGTACATTCACAAAATAAATGGATAAATAAATTTAACAAAATCATTTATTATCTCTTCCTTTTTCCTATTGTTTACCAAAAAAAATGAAATGATATAGTTGGGCCATGTTTGGGTTTAATAATTTTGGGCCATATCAAATCATACTCAGCCCAAATATATTTGTGGGGTTTGAAGGTTTTTTTTTTTAATTAACAAAAAAAGGGAAAAAAAAAAGAAAGAGAGATCTATAAATATAACCGGATAAAGACTATAATCGTCCTAAAACTTACTCTTAATTACAAAATTATCCCAAATTTGTTTCAATTATCCACAATCCAATTAAAGTAAATTTATCCCTAATAAAAATTTATATTTTACTTTTGGTTTAATGGCTACGATTTAGTTTAAACATATTCCTTTAATAAGCATAACTTTATTGCGTACAAAAAGGGATTGGGAAACTTATCATGAGCGAAAAAAAAAGGAAAAATGAGTCCTGTTTTTTAACAAAAAATTCAAATCAGTCCCTTTTAATTTTTTTGTCCATTTAATCCGCTACATTGCTTAATTATGTTCAAATTAGTCTATTGTTCACTAATTACATCCTCATTGCTGATGCAGCAAGGGTTTTTGCCAAAAATAATTCATTTTCTTTTCAAAAAATCTAAATCGGTTCGTTAGTAAATTTTTGTCCTCTTTCATGCAGTCCATGATGTATGCAAGCAAGGAATCCAAATAACAAGCAACAAAGGCGAAACAAAGGGATATAGTAAGTGGAGTTCAATGAGATTAAGGTTTGATTCAGGAAACTTGAATAAGGATCAAGCTCCCAAGAACTAAACCTAAAATGCATCAATGAACATACTTAAATCAATCAAAACTTGCAATCTAATTGAGTAAGATGAACCTAACACAAATTCAATATGAATAGACCCGATTTTGATGTGGAAATCAAGTAACCCTTGATCCCCAAGATGATCAACCTTTGATACCCTCAAAAGATGAACAAAATAAAGATAAACTTTGATAGATAAATGATTGAATCGTTTGATCTCTGCCCCTCAATCCAAACATATAACCCTAGGAGCTAGAAATGCAATTACAAAGAAATACTAAGGTAAAAATGGGGTTTAAGCCTAACATAATAATCCCCAAGTCTAAACTCAGCAAAATGAAAATACATGAAAAAAGTGGGGAAGAAAAGTAAATAGGCTAAATATGGAATAGAGGATCAGATTCCTCATGGATAGGGTGAAATCCACACAAAATCTACCAAACTAGCAGTCTTGGCATAAACTGACGCTAGCCCGGCGTTTTTGGCATAGTTGGCCTTGGTTGCGCTAGCTGGGACTTGTCCAAAATTTCAACCTTCAGCTTTGGCGCAAAATGAAGCTAGCTTGGCATTTTTTGCGTAGTTGCCCTTGGCTGCACTAGTTGGGACTTGTCCAAAATTTCAACCTTCAGCCTTAGCACAAAATAACGCTAGGCTGGCCTTCTTGGCGTAATTGCTCTTGCCTACGCCAAGACTGACTTAAGTCAATTCTTTTCTCCTCTTTCTCCTCATTCTTATCCTTCATGCCCAAGGCATGTTGGCTTCTAGAATCCTTCATCATAGTGCTTACACCATTTCTCCGTCCTTTAAAATAAGGTTGTTCCACCCAAGGTTTAAATATCGGTTTCGGTATCTATATCGGACATATAAATTTAGGGAAATTTCGGAGATATTTGTAATTTTTTGAGAAAACTAATTCGAGTTTCTGAGATGATGAAAATGAAGATATTTCAAATTCCTCATCTCCGTTGCTATATAAATTAGTTATATGGTAACAATACTCATTTAATGATAAAATATGCTAGTAATATTATTAATATCATGCACCATGTTGATTAATAAGAGACTTAAAATTGATAAGCAAGTTAACTGGATGACATAATCAATATGGGTTGAAACATAAATTTTAATTTTTGTTTTTATAGAAAATACTCCCTCCGTCCCGCTTAAGACGTCTTGTTTGACTTTAACACTCTTCATTATTCACCTTTGACTCAATATTATTGTAAGTATATATTTTGAAAAAATTGTCGAGTTTGGTCTTATTAGATTCGTCAGATCGTATTAGTTTTAGAATATACAGTATATTTTATATAATTTTTAATTGTATATATTTTGAGATATTAACAGTTAAAAAAATGCATTGGATTGTGTGCAGAAGTCAAACAAGACATTTTAGTTGGGACAGAGGGAGTATATTTTTAAAATTTAGAAAAAAATATATTTTTTTAAAGAAATTTCGGGAAACTTTGGTCAAATTTCGGAAAATTTCGGATTTCCAGCAAATTTTGATGGAAATTTTTCAAAAAAAAAATATTGCATGTGAAATTTCGCTTCGAGGTGTCCCAAAACCCGAAATTTCAATCGAAATTTCGGAAATTTCGGGGATATTTAAAACAATGGTTCCACCAACCTACAATATAGGAACAATTCTAAGTTAGTGTTACTCAAATATGCATAGTTTTGACAAATGAACTCTATTTCCAAAAATTCCAAGTCATGTGAGTCACAAAAATTTACGTATAATGCTTCATGCAAGGCTCTCACAACAATTCACATGAAATCCAACTTTGACATGCTCCCGAGGCCAATTTTCTCCCAAAAATGACCCGAAAAATGGTGAAATTCTAAGATCGAGTTCTTTTCCTCAAAAATTTGGTTCCAAAAGCCTTCAACAATTATTAAGGATCATCCATGACCTCAAAAGTAAAATATTCCACATATGTCAGACATAAAGAATGCAAGGTCCAATTTTCCTCACAAAAGACTGATTTTTCCAACAAACTTGCACAAACACAAAGTTGGAAAGCTCTATCTGATTTCTTTGCATGAACATATCATAATAATTATGTTGAAGCTCACAAAAATCAGAAACCATCAGATTCTCATCATGTATCAATTTTGACCTATTTTTGGGACCTATTTTCTTACAAAAATTGTCCATAAAAAGATAAAATTTGATGTTGAAGCTCATATTCACCAAACCTTGAGTTGCATATTCCTCAAAACTTATTTTAGACTAAAAAATATCATTCAAATCCAGGTAAATCAGAATGTACAACCAAAATGCACTCAAAGTCCATTTTTTTCAAGTAATTCCTCAATTTTTCGGTTAAGCATGTACACTTCTCAAATTTGAGGTTCAAAATCTGAAATGTCATCTCAAGTAGTTCCAAATAATTCCAACGATGCTTATCAAATCTAAAGATCACCACATTCACAAAATTCAACCATAGGATACTCAAAATCAAATTTTCATGACAATTTCCTATCATTTCATTCAATGCAGCACAAACAACAATTATGGATCTCACAGACTGAAACTCCAACTCAAACACATCATAAAAATTCCAACCAAGTTCATAAAAATCAAAAATCATCAAATGATCAACATGCATGAGGTTTGGCCTACTCTTTCCAAGCACTTACAAAAATTGTCTAAAACTTGGTTAGAATGGGAAGTTGGTACTCTTACCTCAAATTCTTCACTCAAATGAAATCTTACCAACTTTTGAAGCTTGTTTATACCCCTTAAACCTGAATGTCCCTCAACCTCATTCCATTTCTTCATCAAGTCCATCAAGATGTGGTTATCACTTTGTTGTCTTCCTTCTCCAATACCTACAACACCAAATACCAAACTTGGCTCTCCAACAAGATCATGAGTAGCATTTTTAAATGTAAAGTTAGAAAACCAAATTTGAACATGACAGTTCAAGGAATTTTGATACCCAACTATAGCTTCTCCATGGTCTTCTTTCTTTGGCGTTACAGTTCTTCCTTCATCACTTCGAGGTTGTAGTTGCTTTGACTTCTCCTTGTGAAGGTGTAGCCATGGTCATCCTCCGGGTACCTCCTTAGGTATAATGTCTTCATAAACCTGCAAAACAAAGTCTCTCTTGGGTGGAAGATCAAACATAGCATCTATAAAATAATAAGCTTCCTCACTCTCTCCTTTACTCTCTTCTTTTGACTCTTTCAACTCACTCAACTCACCTTTTGATTCTCTCAAATTTTTATTCTCAACACTCTTGTTCTTTTCTTCCCTCTCATTCTTGTTTCCCACATCATTCTTTTCACTCTCATTTTTCTTCTCAAGCTCACTTTTCTTTTGTTTTTCCCTCATCTCACTCACATATTGCCTATGTAGAAAGACTTGCGCCTCCTCAACCGCTTTCATCGACAAAGCTTTGATCACCACATCCTTTCCATCTTTCTTGAAGTGACCCGATTAGCAAATCCATCATAGGCAATCCTTTGGTCATATTGCCATGGCCTTCCCAAAAGTATGTGGCAAGCTTGCATAGGCACTACATCACAAGTGACTTAGTCTTCATAGCCTCTCATCTTGATGGGAAAAGTAGCTTGCCTCCTAACCCTCATTTCTCCACTTTGGCTCAACCATTGCAACTTGTATAAATCGGGATGTTAAGATGTTGGCAGCCCTAAAGACCTCACCATCATCTCACTAACAATGTTGGCACAACTCCTATTATCAATGATAACACTACAAATCTTGCCATTCACCTCACAACGACAATGGAAGATGTTGTCTCTTTGCTCCCTTGATCATCTTTGGCCACTCTTGTGCTCAAACTCCTCAATGATACACAATTGAGATTAGGGAAATCTCCATCTCCATTCTCACTACTTTCTTCCTCCACATCCTCTAGTATCTCATTCGGTTCCTCCTCATCTTCTTTGTCCGACTCCGAATAGTAATCTCCCGATGTATCCACAATCATCACTCTCTTTTTAGAACATTTGTTAGCATAGTGACCTCTTCCTTGGCATTTGAAAAATCTAACATCTCAGTGTCTCTCAACATTAAGCACTTGATTAGGTGTTTGCACACATTTCCCTTTATCATCACGTTTGTACTCTTGGGCTCTCCCTTTTTCATTCCCTCCTTGTGGCTTCTTGTACTCCACATAAATCTTCTTATATTCAAATTGAGACTTTTTAACATTTGCATCATTGGTATATTCCTTAGAATAGGATTTAACCATTTTGCCCCTTCTCTTGGCTGACCCTCCAACTCTATAGTCATGTGGTAGACTTCACTCACCGTTTCCAAGTTATGAAGGGTCATAACATCGGAGTATTCATAATGTAGGCCAGAAATGAACCTTGACACGGTGTCCTCTTCTTCTTCATCAATTTCGGCCCTAGTCATCAAAGTCTCCATCTCCTTGAAGTACTCATCCACACTCCTTTGGCCTTGAGTGAGTTGTTGCAACTTTTTGTAACTAGTTCTCTTGTATTGCTTTGGCACAAACCTCTCCTTTATTGCCAATTTCAATCCATTCCAAGACACAATCCTACCAATAGCTCCTCTCCTAAACCTTAAGCTCTCTACATTGCCACCTTTCCAATGCATATCCCGTGAACTCCAAAACGGTACATCTAACATTTTCATTCTCCGGCATAGGTGTTTGTAAAAAGAACAACTCCATCTTTTTTTCCCAATTGAGATACACATCGGGGTCACTTGATCCATCAAACGGTGGAATAGTGACTCGGTAGTTGGAATTGAAGTTGTTGTTGTTCCTCCTTTGTAGAGCTTGTCAGTTTCCCCTTCTATAATCTCCTCCATCATAAGAATCTTATCCTTCCGACTCTTCTCAAAATCATCAAAGTCATCTCCTTGATTCAAGTCATCCTCTCTTTCTTGCTCCCCTACTCTCTTTCTCCTTGGAGGTTGATTGACCGTATCCCTTGCTCTATTTTGTTCTTCAATTGTTGCTAAGCGATTTCCTAATCCTCCTATCACTCCCATCATGTGAGCTAATTGCTCACTCAAGTCTTCCATAGTAACATTCTTTCCACCACCAATTGTTAAACCTTCCTCCATAGCAACTCCAAACCTTATAAGATCATCAAAAACTCAAAATATGGGAAGTAAGAAATATACGACAGAGATGAGAAGATATATGCCTAAGCTATACCTCACAACTCTTTTTTTTTTCTCATACAACCCTCAAGTGTTCCTCTCTAGTTGATCACCTTCAACCCTTGAGTCGTTCACACCAAATTCACAAGATTCAATCACACAATTATCAAGCAAGGATGAGATGATGATTCGCAAATGCATTAAAAGTAGTTCCTAGGTAAGGTTAAACAAGAAAGGCTAGAAAGATTGGATAATGTCAACCCCACAAGTAATGAAGATCAATCAACACTTAACAAGGGAGTATTCAACTTTCTTCTCTTCTCTTTTTTTTTTTTTAGCTTGACTTTTGTGCTCTAATGCCTTTTCAACCGTTTGATCTCACAATTATAGGGGAATTCCACTATCAAAATATTGTTGATGAAACTTCAATCCTTTGGCTCTTGATACATCATAGGAACCATGAGCCAACGGTTTTCATCCACTTTTTTTTGGTAACAATCTCTTTTTTTTTATATATTTTTTTTTCAATAACTCCTAATGCTAACAACCATAAATGAAGCTAATCAAAGCATATAAGCATCCAACATTCAAATTTTTCCAATAAAATCAACTTTGGCATTTCAACAAACACTTTGGGGTGACTATTTTTTTGGTATTTTCTGAAAATTGGAAAAATGGCAAAGGAATTCCACAATGCATTCAAAACCAAGACTAAACAACCTAATTAGGAGCTAAGAAGTCCTAATCAAGCTCTGATACCAAATTTAATTATGATGTATGCAAGCAATGAATCCAAATAACAAGCAACAAAATCAAAACAAAGAGATAGGGCAAGTGGGGTTCAATGAGATGAAGGTTTGATAAAGTAAACTTGAATAAGGATCAAGCTCCCAAAAACTAAACCCAAAATGCATCAATGAACATACTTAACTCAATCAAAACTTGCAATCCAATTGAGTAAAACGAACCTAAAGCAAATTCAATGTGAATAGTCCCGGTTTTGATGTGGAAATCAAGTAACCTTTGATCTCCAAGATGATCAACCTTTGATACTCTCAAAAGATGAACAAAATAAAGATAAACTTTGATAGATGAATGATTGAATCGTTTGATCTCTGCCCCCAATCCAAATATATAACCCTAGGAGCTAGAAATGCAATTACAAAGAAATACTAAGGTAACAATTGGGTTTAAGCCTAACATAATAATCCCCAAGTCTAAACTCAGCAATATCCAAGTGAAAATACGTGGAAAAAGTGGGGAAGAAAAGTAAATAAGCTAAATATGGAATAGAGGGTCGGATTCCTCATGGATAGCGTGAAATCCACACAAAATCTACCAAACTAGCAGTCTTGGCGTAAACTGACGCTAGCCGGGCATTTTTGGCGTAGTTAGCCTTGGTTGCGCTAGCTGGGACTTGTCCAAAATTTCAACCTTCATCTTTGGCGCAAAACGACGCTAGCTTGGCATTTTTGGCGTAGCTGGCCTTGGCTGCGCTAGCTGCGACTTGTCCAAAATTTCAACCTTCAGCCTTGGCACATAATGACGCTAGGCTGGCCTTCTTGGCGTAATTGCTCTTGCCTACGCCAAGACTGACTTAAGTCAGTTCTTTTCTCCTCTTTCTCCTCATTCTTATCCTTCATGCCCAAAGCATGTTGGCTTCTAGAATCCTTCATCATGGTGCTCACACCAGTCCAATATATATTTTAAACCACTAATAACTCAAGTTTGGTATAAGCAAAAATTCTAAAATTTTGATATTTAAAAACTACACGACGAGACGAATCTAACAAGATCCACCGCGGTAGCTGCTGACCAGAACTTCGATGGCATCCAGTGAAGGTACTGCCGAATCCGATGCAAGAATGGGCTTCGCACATAGGAGGGAGTCACACAAAATGATGTTATTGGAAAACGTAGGTCAAGCGACTCCCTCCTCAGTGTGATGCCCGTTCTCGCATTGAATTGGATAGTACATTCGCTAGATGCCATTGGAGTTTTAGTCAGCCGCTACCGCGGTAGATCTTCTTTTAGAGTTCGGTGGTTTTTGATGTTTCTCCATAAAATGAAAACCAATTGCGATATACTCCCTCCGTATTTTATAATAACTACTACTATTCACACACATACTTTGACTTAAAGTTTAAACATAATTATACAAGTTAAAATGAACCAAGTGGGATCCTGTCAGTTTCGTCTCGTCATATTTTTTAAAATATCAAAAATTTAAAATTTTTGTTTATACCGAACTTCAGTTATTATTGGTTTAAAATGTGCATTGAACTGTATGAAAGTGAGGCTAAAAAATTTACTAACGGATCGATTTAGATTTTTGGAAAGAGAACGAAGGCAAAAACCATTGCCACGTGAGCAATTATGATATAATTAGTGAATAATGGATTGATTTGAACATAATTAGGCAATGTAGCGGATCAATTGTGCAAAAAAATTAAAAATGAACTGATTTGGATTTTTTGGTAAATAAAAAGGACTAATATTTCCTTTTTTTTTTCCTATCATCTGCCAACCCAGTAAAATAATTTACTAAAGTTAAAAAATAGGTTCCCTCATTTGGTTTTCATTCTCAGCATTCTGAGTCTATGATAGCTAAACCTGCTTGCGAGCATCGATCAATAGCTATGTATAACAAAAGAGATCACACACATGCATTCATGAAATGGAACAAATTTCAATCACAAGTCCATTAAATTAATATGGTAATCATTCATTTGTCAAAACTTGTATAGATAAAAGGGTGTAAACTCCGAGGCCTGTTGCTCCAAGGACAGTCCACCTGAAAATGTCACAACTATATATCCAATGTCCAGGAATCCGAATCCTCACCATCCCCTTCTTGACAGGGCTTCCAATCTGTCATCCATTCAAATGGCATATTCCTTAACACTTGGTACGCAGATCGATGGAATAATTTTCAGGATCTACTATTACTTTACTGGTGGTCCTAAATGTTTCTTTACTCAGCTGTTTTTCTGTCCTTTCTTCTCCCCTTTTTCTGTTTCGGAAACTTTGACTCCCTGTCTGGTTTTTGGGCACTTCCCCAGTTTTTCTTCTTCACTGTCATCTTCTCCTTCTGTTTGTTTGTATAAGAGAGATTTCCTTTGAAGCCCTTTGCATTACCACGGTGAGGTTTATTCGGTTTAACCCCTTTTGGGTTATTATGATCCATATGTCTGCCTCCCGTATGATGGAAATTCTCTGTATCCCCTGTCCTGAAATTTTTCCTTTTCCCAGGTCTGGCAAATCCTCCTTTGGATGAGAATTTAGATTCATCACGTTTCCTCTTCTGATGCCTGAAACATAGGTAGCCAGATTATTTTCAACAATCAAGTCAAAGCTCTATATTTCAACGCCGCATAAAACATAACTCAATACACTATTCAAACACAAGTGCCTGTTCAAATTGGATTTCAAAAAGGATGAGAATTAAAATTCACCTCATTTATCCTAAATATAATCAAATTCAAATTGATACAAGGCACCAAGAAGAGGAGAAAAAAGGAGGCATAGCTGTCACAATATGGATATATCAGGCGAACAAATTTAACAAGGGGGGATTCATGGAAAAACAAACGTTCATAAACCTGAATTCTGTTGTGAATGCTTAATAAACTTAGCTTGTTTGGTCTTAAAATAAGGAATTTTCTAAACACTGGGACTACCAACTCGTTTGCATGAGATGATGGCATCTCTATTATGTCATTGTTGATGGGGAACTAGATGAAAGATTGGGGGTTTGATGCTTTTAACCCTAAAACCTTTCAACAATAAATGCAAGTTTAAGGATAGCAGGAAAGAATCAGAATCAAACCTCTTAGGTGATGAACCAGAAACTTCCTGTCTAGTTTCTTCATTCCCATCATCTTCATGACTTGTCTTGCCACGACGATTCTGCAGCAATATTTCATAAGGTGGATGCATACAAAACAAAAATTGCTGAGAGATAATAAAAGGAAAAGATGTGAAGTACCTCAATAACAGACTGCACGAAGTTCTTGTATTTCTCAGGTGCAAGTGCCTTCACAGCAGCATTGCCACATTTCCTGATCATTATCTCCAAGATTACAACCACCTGTAGAAAATCAAAAAGGAATTTTTTTAAAAATAATAATAATAATAATAATAATAATAATATACATTACAGATATCAGAAAGCTGTAGAACTAGCCAGTAGCCAATGCAGAACAACGATATGAATAACAATGATTACAGGATTACAGTATCCTTATGGTCAGATGCTCATTTTCTCCAGATTTTCAGTTCCATTTCCAAATTCCAATACCGTTTTGAAAAGGTCACAAAATACTGGAGTTTTTGTGAAGTTTCACAATGCCTTTTGTAGTTGAGTAGAAACAAGAAGAATATGAATAGAGAGTGAAATCGAAATCTAATTCAAAGGGCAGTGGAAATTGCAAGCAGGGAGATAATATTTAAAGGCATTATCAATTAAACAACTAACATAAATTGGGAAAAGGTGATAAAATTTTCAGTCAAGGTGAGACAGTTGAACTGAGCAGAAAGTTTCTAATCATCACTCAAAATCTGAACAGTTCCTATGTAAATCTATAATTGAGAATGGAAGAGGGTAAAGTCCACAAACCTTGGCCCTGAAATGATGGCGGGAAACAGATGACCAGCGAATAACTCCATCCACAATGCCAGAAAGAAAGGGTTGCAAATCATTTGGTTTAAGACATGAAACTAGCACTTTAACAAAGCCCAAAACAGCCTGGTCATTTCAGATCAAGAACCTCATCAACAAAAAGAGAAATGAAAAGCTACATTCATGCATTAAGGTGGGCAAACTCACTTTAATAACCTCAGTTACTTTGCTGTGCAACAACTCCATGACAGCAGGGACTACATCAGGCATTGTAATGCAGATACCAGGGTCATTGTAAACTAACACTGACAGTGCAGAGACCACTCCACTCTTTATTTGGGGAGGCGATCCAGAGAGATAACCTGTAATCTGAAAATAAAAATATCAGTTAGTCATTTCTCCAAAGCATAACTGGCTTTTGCACCTGGGAGCGCATATAAAATAGAAAAGTCATCTTCATTATTAACAAACATGGATCATAAAGAACCCAGAATATCACATAAATTGTGAAACATTAATACAACATATTGCATTCTACAGTGCAGTGTTTTCTCCTAGATATGTGAATTCAGAGTTCTGTATATTGGTAGGGTATTGTGTTGTACTCACCACTGTCAAAAATTTTTGATATAGGCCATTCAGAGAAGTGTCTGATGAGCTCCGTAACTTGGAACTTACGCCATTTAAAACATCATAAGCAGATTTCCTCCCTTCTTCATCAGACTGTATTTGGAATGAC
Source organism: Hygrophila difformis (assembly GCA_030278955.1). NCBI lineage: Eukaryota > Viridiplantae > Streptophyta > Magnoliopsida > Lamiales > Acanthaceae > Hygrophila > Hygrophila difformis. The sequence goes on along the minus strand of JAOANR010000012.1, from coordinate 36,882,334 downwards.
ATGGGTATGAGCAATAACAGTAAGATACAACAAAGATTTAAGCTGTGCAGAGATATACTGCATAAATACCAAAGCAACTCCAAGTCAAATAAGCAAAATAATAAATTACCAAGTATTTAATATGTTATATGATCTATTCATTTTATGTATGTTACATTGAATCTAGAGAAATGATTAAGATGCCACCCAGTAACTGAGATTAATACTTCATCGCTCGACACATTAAGGGTAAGATTTTGGCTTGAAAATTCATCTGGGTTCAGTGCTAAGCCATAACTGCTCATAAAATATGGTTGAGCAAAAACATGCTACAAGAAACTCTAGATGACTGGCTAATTTTCTAACAAATTCTGGTCAAATTCTAAAAGTTTACTCATCCCCATACTTCTTAAATGTTTCATGGAACAGTGACAAGACTGAAAAAGGAGTTGACGTGCCACATAAGGCAAGGTAAGACATGTCGTCAATTCTGAAAACAATTCCAGCAATAATGAAAATCAGATATCAAAGTGATCTCTTACATCTTTCGATGCAAGGATAATCTCATTCAGAATAAGGAAGGCCTTTGTATTCTCCTCATCTATGTCTCTCTGCAAAACAGGAAAGCCCATGTTTATCCGAATACCATATAGAAAAACAACATAAAGAGAACTAAAAGCAATGAGATTATCAATGAGAAGAAGGCTTTACAAATAAACAAAAAGTTGACCTTATATTGCTTACTTAAGAGAACTGGTAAGTCATGAATAAACTAAAGGATCAAAGAAATAAGAATATTCTAATATTTAAATTGGATGACTACCGTTAATGCATGAATCAACAAGCTCTGCAAACAGGCAAAACGTTCTTTAAGCATCACTGCATTGGGCGCCGACCTTATTCCAGCAAACAACCCCATCACCACATCAAATTGAGAAGAGCAAAACAAAGAATTTTTCTGCACAAAGACCACAATTAGTGTACTGAAAAAATTCTGAAAAAAATCCTGAAAATAGACACAAAGGATAGAATAAAAAACCTCAAGGATTTTGCTGAGAGTTTGATATGCTTTAATCTGAACAGTCTCATTGCTTGACTAAGATTCAAAAGGAGCATAGTTATTAAAACGACAACATAACCAATATAAATGTTCCAAAAAAAACATTCATAGGTATCAATAAACCTGCAAAGCTCGCTTAATAACAGAAAAGAGCAGATTAGCCAGATCTTCATCAGACCCTTTAACAATGCAGGATGCAAGATCCAGTACCAGACACCTGCACATGAATACAGTGAACAACATTGTCAATTGATGCACTCATTTTTTATCGGAAGATAGAATATTCATCGACAAATTTCGCCTTTCTCAGCTAAAATCAATTGCATAAATGCATACGACTAAATCTCGTCGCAAGGTATCCAAATTTCACCAAAATAAAATTGTTATCACCTTTTTTCATCCATTATGTTGTTCCCCTTTCCTTTAAAAGGGCCATCAGGATCACGTTCTGCTTTTCCATCCTCACCCAAAACATCAAGAAGCTGATATTTCTCAAGTGAAGCCATAAATAAGCGCTTCACTGATGAAGCATCACACAAGGATCCTGAACACCTAATTGCACCCTAAACATGAAGAAAATACATAGCTTATTCTTCCTATTCCACTAGAAAGTATCTTACAGCAAAAAACACAAGGAAAAAGCGTCAACATCCACTGGAATCAAATAAAGAGAACCATTTCTTAAACTATAGTGCATAGTACAAATAAAACCCCCCAAAAAAGAATTGCTGCATAATAGAATTAAAAGCATCTTCTGATATACCAACATACAATTACCTGCAGCTCTGATAATAGGCTATTATATATACTGAAGATTTGGGACGGATAAAAAAATAAATAATAAAAAAAATCATCAATGCAATATACTAATAAACAATTTCAACCTTCAGATTTTCTCGTGCCTCTGAAGGGCTCTCAAAGAAGAGGTCAATTAAAGCTTGAAGCAACCCATTGACGGACAAAGCAAAAGGCTTCATATTTTTGTCTTGTGTCCTATCAGATTCCATCATCTGCAACAATCCCTTCTCAGAAGCAGGGGCATCTTTATTTTCTTTTATTAGCTCCTGTAAGAAAATTCAAACAATTAAGTACAAATATCAAATAAATAAAACCAAGACAAGATGTTAACCAACGAGTATAAAAATAAAATAGAGAAAAGGTGCAAAATCATGAACAAACCTGCAAACCGAAAGCAATATTCTCAAGCATAAACGAGCCTTTTTTGATAAAAGGGATTAATAGATTTGCTAGCGCTCCAAAGCTATGAACAGCATCACTTGGTTGGCGACAGAAAGCAGGCAACAATCCCCAAAGTGCATGGGCATAAGCCTGCAGATCTTGCCCAATTACTGACTTTTTAACTGGAAAGAAGCACAGATGTAAACTCCAGCTTTCGGGGGAAAACTGCAAATAACTCAAACACACACACTTGCAACATTGAAATATAACTGAGTCATACAGATGTTCCCAGAGACTGAAAGGCCCAACAACATCAGAAATTATAATTGATGACAGCACTAGTTCCCATGAACCATTATAATTGATGGAAAGTATATTTACTAAATTCATCAAATATATCAGAAATTAGAAAACACACTTTGCACTTGTTGTCAGATAAGATAAGAGCATCAAGATCACTATTTCGACATCCATATTCCAGACGATAACCTTAATTTCTGTTGCCAGTTCTCATCATAGCCAACAAAACATACAATTGAAGTTATCAAAACTAGGGCATAGCAAAAGTTATTCACTTAATATTATAAAAGCTACTATAATTTAAGTATTTGATTGTTTCCCTTTTGAACTTAGAATCTGTAAGTTTACATTGTTACAAATTCAAAATACATCAGTGAACAGTTAGGAAGTACCTTTATAGGATTCCTTCTCAAAGACTTCAGCAAGTGGTACTATATGCTCCATAAAGCACCGCAATGATGAACCAACAATATATTTCCGGAGAATTGGTATTAACCAGATATTTGTACAGGAAGCATCTTTGGTATTAACAGATATTGGGAGCAATATAAGTATTTTCTCTGGTCCCATGGCAGCAACAGCAGATCCAATACATTCCTCAAGCTAGAAGATGAACAGAATACAAAAAATTATAAACTACAAGGCTTGACTAGAACTCGGACTGAATTTAACAAATTATCAAACATGGCCACAATTCAGCATATATATTATTGTATTAGAAGGATAGATTCAATAGTCTGTGAACATTCAAATCCAACTCCTCCACACCAAACAAGAAAATCTTAGGTTTGTGCATCTTCAAATATCCAGTTCAATAGAAATTAGAAACACTCAAACAGAAAACTTCCAGTCACTCCTCACGAAACAAGGTAGGCCATGTACCGTTCAAAGAAGAAGACACAGGCCATATGGAAACCTAACTAAAGTAATAAGGCTTAATAGCAATTCAAATCCAATATTCTAATTTCTGCTTAAGTTTGCATTTCCAACATATAAATCCATATTCAGACATAATGAAGTAACTTGCATACAACACTAAAAAAGCACCAATATTAAATTGCTCTGGTGGAAGTCTAATATCAGTGTTTCCATTCAAATAAGCAATAGTTACAGAAATGGAGAGATGGTGCTTCCATGAATGCTTACATGTTTTTTTTCTGATGCATTGGCAGGAGTAGTATTCATCAATTCAGCAAGCTTAAGAAGAGTATGCTTCATAAGTATGTCAGATTTGTCACCTATAATGAAAAACAGAAAAATCAAATTAGAAACAGAAAATAGTCCCATATAAAATGAGGACAAATTGAGATGTCAACACAATCGTCACCAGTTATGCATCAATAATATTCCAGGATATACGGAAATAATGATCAATTGGGCAAGGCATCATTACCAGATTTACAGAAATACCCTACTAGATACAACAGTCGGCATGTAACAGCATGGAAATCATAAGCCAATTCATCAAACAAACTAACATCCAAGAATATAATAATTTCAAATAGAGCACACCCAGACACAAATAAGTTCCTCATCAGGATCCTAAAAGCTACAAACATAATTGATAATATGTGAAAATCCCCAAAGCTCAACCAGCAGCCAACTCTAAAGGATGCATCAGATCATCGAATCCCCCAGAAAATAGGAGGAAGGTGTAACAAATGAAATGGGCGGGATACATTATATAAGCTCACAATATTCGATAAATTACTATTACGAATGAAAGATTAAATAAAATGACGCCCTCGCATGCAACACTTGAAAATATTAAATGGCGCATACTAGCATTTACATATATTTCTTAAGCTAATCACTACCATCCACAAAACATACTATCCAATCATCATATAATGCTGCATGAAAAAACCATCAATATTTATATTATTGATTATAATTCCCATTAAAACACATTAAGAATGTAACCAAACCTGTAAACACAACCAGAGTGTTTCTGCATAAGCATAACCAATTATTTGGAGAAAAAACCCATAATTTCTCACCAAGTTTGATAAACAGAAAAGATACTGCTGAAAAGAAGTGGGCATTTGGAATTTGAGACGAATCACACAGCACATTGTAGACTGCGGAACATGTAGTTTCCATTGCTCTGAACTCTGCATTGTCATTTATGTTCCCTTCCATGTCTTGGCTTTCAATGTTAAAACTCTTTACATCAATATATTCTATTAGTAATTCCCTAAGTATGGTTGAAACCTGTAAGGCAGTATCCGCCTGAGAACACAAGAGACCTGACAAGGACAAATAAAAATTATAAGAAAGCACTTAAAACAAAGCATGTTCAATTTGTCATGTGCACTTATGCAGACTTTTTAAAATGTAGCAATCGGTAATCCAACTTCTCAGGACATGTGAACGTCACTGGAATGTTAGAAGGACATGAAGAAAGTATACTACTGTTTTACCATCAGTCTAACCAGCAGTAAAAATCAAGGTTAATCATGAGCATAGTAGTTAATGGCGAAAATTCAATTCATAGCCACTGGTTTTCTTCAAAGGCATTTCACTTTACCTAATCAAGAAGTGAAACAGGAAGTTTCCAGAACCCAGCACCAAATACTATAGAGATCCATATAAGTTTAGGTAAAAATTACGAAAACTTAACAAATGCAACCTGTCATGCACTTTCACAAGAAAAAAGATCAAAAAATAAAAGAAACAAAAAGCATACCTACTAAGGACTTAGTTAACCTTGGGAAGTAAGTGACCCAATCACATTTACCACCATCATGTAGTTTACCCAAGGCAGTTTTGGCTAGAGTAGCAGCAAACAATACACTATCAACTGGATTATTTCCTTCAAGAGATATGTAGGAAATCAATGGCGTAAAAATGTTTTCAGCATTGGAAATTATAACATCAGCTCCTGAATTTAAAAATATAACTGAAATAACATCAAAGATGTGTCTTGTTGCCACTGAAAACTTGGAAGTCAAGATCTTCAGTAATTGGGGCAGTATTTTTGCAAGTATTTTGGGTGACAAATGCGGAACAGCATGCTTCATCACATTCAGCATATGGAGAACTTCTTGATGTTCAGGCCTCAATGAGGTTTCCTCTTTTGATCCATCAATAATATTAACTGTGGTCATCTCTCTTGCCACTGGCATAAAATCTTTGAGCAACTTGTATATCAATTTACTAGCTTTGGAGATAGCAGAGGATTTAATTGACTTGAAAACTGTCAAGAGACAATCTACAGCACATTTCCTAACCTGAAAGTAAGCAAATAAGAAAAAACTGAGGATAATGAACACAAACTTATCAGATTAAGAAGAAAGTTCACAAGATACTCTAAGCAGCAGCATAAACTTTTGCTGTCAATGAAACAACAAGGCATAAGTGTCCCTTTAGGATTATATTTAAAGTGATCAAGGTTCTCTAGGTAGACCGACTCCCTCAATTGAAGTCTACATTATGCATTCAAACAACTTAAATTAAAAAAATGCAGACTACACAAATGATAGCAAGCTAAAAGTTAACGTCAATTATATGATCCTCTTTCCATCCCAAGCAATCCAATTACGGTGAATAATATCGTGCATTGAGCTAAATTCGGGAGTTGTATATTTGCATGGCCCTTTCTACTTTGCTTTAAAGAATGTTCAAACAAACCTTGGGACGCTTATCCCATGAGAACTTCAAAAGCCATTCGAAACCCAATGAAACAGAGTCCCATTCATTCAAATCGCAATACTCCGCAAGCAAAACACCGACACACTTCACTACGGCCCTAACACCTGAAGTTCCTAGACTACTCCCATTCTCTTTGACTGTCCTCACTAAAACCCTCACAGCCTCTCCTGCCTTCTCCGCCTTTATCCCGCATCCACCAACCAACGGAAGCACAATCGAAAGGAAAGAGGTTAGCGCTCCAAGTGCATCAGCGTCCAGGTTTTCGGAATCGGAAATAGAGGTGATGGTGGCAGCGAAGTATGAAATCGGAGTTAGAGGAAGAGCATATGACTGAATTATGGAGCGAGTGGCGGCGGCGGTGGCGCATAGGTGCCGATGCTGCGCGGCTGAGGAACGAGCATAACGAGTTAGAAGTTGCTGGCATATGTCGGAATCTGCAGAGAACGATTGAGATGCATCGGTGGAAGAATCCTCCATCGTCCGTCTGAGAAAACGGTTTTCCGGTACACGGTGCCGGTGCGGGTCCGCGAAGATCAGAATCAAGGGTTTATGAAAGAAAGCAGGGTTTACAAATCGCAATAACGAAAAAAAATTCCCTTTTAACTTTTAAAAGCGGGAGTGCTTATAATTCAGAGTATTACCCAAATTCGTGGGCCTAAATACTTGCCATAAAATAAATAGCCCAATTTATTATCTGGCCCATTCTATAAAGTACTTGTATTGGGCCTGCTGAATACATAAGTACATAAATAGTACTTCGTATTTAAGATGTTCTGTCCGTCCCATCTATACTGACACTTTTTACTTTAAAAAAAATTATTAACGTTATTTACTATTCAATTTTATATAAATATAGTTAAATAAAGTTTTGTTGGATTTATTTAATTATGTAAATTAGAAATATCAGATACTTTATATAACTTTTACTTGTATACAATTTGAGTTATAATCATTAGAATTATATACTTCCTCTATTTTTTTTAAGTGTAACTTTTCTCATTTGTACGTATGTCAAAACACATTTTAAACGATTATTAACTCAAATTCGGTAGAAGTAAAAATTCCAAAATTTGATATTTAAAAACTAAAAGATAAAACGAATCCAACAAGATCTCACTTGGTCATATTTTTCTTGTATATCTATAAGAAAATAGAAATCAAAGTGCTACAATGAACAGTAAAAAAAAATCAGAACGTTACACTAAAAAAACCGGAGGGAGTATTATATTAATAAAGTGAAATCATCAATATAAATTATATGAAGGGACTACATCATTTCAAAGATAATTGTCATGTTTTAGGTCATCATTTATATAGGGCACACATATTATTATAAAATAATATTTCATGTAACTTTTTAAAATAAAATAAAGACAGTAAATCGAAAACATTATTTTTTTTTTTGGCGGAACAGCCTATACAGGCTAGGGAACTAAAGCAAAACTAAAAAAAAACATCAAGTCGAGCCTAAACACGGGGAAACCACGTGCCGACTGCATCTGCTACAAGAAAAGGTTTCACAATGTCTGGAGGGTACGCACAGGTGGTGAAGAACAAATCACTTTCAACCCCCAATTTCGCTAGTGAATCAGCGGCAGAATTGCCTTCCCTCAATATATGATCAAAGCGACACGACCGAAATTCCCTACTCAGATCATCAATTTGCAGTAAGTGTGCATGATACCAATGAAGAGGATCACGATCCATAGCAATTAAATGTAAAGCTGACTTGGAGTCACTAAGACAGCAAACATGTTGACATCCAAGTTATCTTGCCAATTTCAAACCTTGAAAAATACCCATCAGCTCGGCATGCAAGACGGAAGTGGCCCCCAAACAACCGGACACCCCTCCGAGCCAATGGCCGCTGTTGTCGCGCACAAGAGCACCAAACCCAGCTGAACCTCGACTAGCCATAAATGAACCATCGGAGTGGATAAAGTCTCCAGACCAACTCACCATATTCCATGAAACCAGCCGAGTTTGAGAATTCACATAACCATGCGACAAATAAACAGTGTCTATAGCATGCTTAAGATGAGACGTTTGCCTAACCAAGCTTTGAATAGAAGTCGACTTCCCCCGAAACACCCTAGAGTTCCTCTCCCTCCAGGCTATCCAAATTCTCGCAATGAAAATATATCCAAGGTGATGAAACATGCCTCGGAGCCAGTACTTGACATTAGGACCATCAAGGGTATCCATATCATTTGGGAGCACAATGCCTAACTTCTGCCAAAACGAAAGAGCCCACGGACAGAAGAAGAGGCAGTGGTACCATGTATCGTCATGCATGCCACATATTCCACACAAAGGGTTTGTCGCCATCCCTATGTGGAACCTAAGAACATTGCAAGGGAGTGCCAAAAGAGTAATGAGCCATAGCAGCATACAAATTTTCTCGGGAAATGAAGAATGCCATAACCACTTCCAACCATGGTGATCGCCAGAGTTACCCAACAAGGAGATGTAACCCGACTTTGCAGTATAGTTGCCCTTGATATTACTCGCCCAGCACCACCCATCACTAGAATTTGGATGAAGTGAAGGCGGCGGCCTCGATGTAATATTCTGTACAATATCAGTAGGAATGATAGTGTAGAGATGGGATAAGTTCCACGTATGGTCATAAATAATATCTTTGACCTTTAAATCCATGTCCACGACATTAACAAATGGGACCAAAGGTCCAAGACATCTATTATTAAGCCAAGGAGAATACCAAAGTGAACAATCCCCACTGCCAACGCGAAATGAATATCCAGCTGCAAGACGACGTATTGATTTTTGAATGCTATTCCAAGTGAAGGAACTGGATGTCTTAGCAGAAGACAAGTTTACCCATGAAGGCTTATAAATATTGGCAAGCTCAGATGACCACAGCTTCTCCCTTTGAAAATATACATCAGATGCAAGCTTTCCAAGGAGAGCAATGTTGGCATGTCTAGCCTTACGTATCCCCAACCCTCCCATAGCTTTAGGAACGGTAATTTTATTCCAGCCAACAAGATTGATGCCTTTCCCAAAGAGTCTTTCCACACCAAATTTCTGATCCTTCTATCCATATTATTACAAAGAGATTCCGGTAACCACCCAATTTGCATGTAATACATGGGGATCGATGCGAGAACATGGCGAGCTAAAGTGAGCCTCCCGGCTTTGTTAAGTAGTCGCATGGCCCAACAAGAAATTTTTCCATCCATTTTTTCCAAAATAAAAGCATAGCTATTAACCGTCACCCTTCCATGGTGGATAGGAAACCCTAGATATTTGCCAAGTTGCATGGTGAACGACACTGGCGAAATATCTGATAGCCAGGACCTCTCCAATGTTGTCACATTAGGTGAAGCAAATGCTTTGGATTTCTGAATATTAATTTTGATGCCCGAGAAGGCTGCAAACCTTCGAAGAGTGGCAGTCATGCATTGAATACTCTTCTCATCCACTTTCGTACATAGAATCAAATCATCCGCAAATAGAAGATGCGAGATGCCCCGTCCCTCCGGCGAAAGGTGTATGGGTTTCCAGTGGTCATCTTCTACCTCTCTTTGAATAGAAACCGACAGGCGCTCCATGACAATGTTGAAAAGATATGGGGAAAGAGGGTCTCCTTGACGAAGCCCTCGCTTCAGTGTAAAAGTCTCAAGAGGAGTCTCATTCCACAGGATAGAATAAGATGGTGACGTAACACATGCCATGATAAGATGTCTCATAGCCGTAGGTATCTCCATTTGCCAGAGACGCTCATCCAAGAACAACCATCTGACGTTATCGTAGGCCTTTTCAAGATCAAATTTTAAGAGAATAGCTTTAACCTGCGACGGAGAACGGGACATAGAGTAGACTATCTCTTGAAGAAGAATAGCATTATCGACTGTTCCTCTCCCGGGTAAGAATGTTGATTGAAGAGAGGATATGTATTTCTGAAGCATGGGTCGAAGCCGGTTCACCAAGACTTTCGAGATAATTTATAAGAGACGTTGCAAAGAGTGATAGGGCGGAATTGTCGAATTGAGCTAGGAACCGCCACTTTAGGCAACAAACAGATATAGGCCATTGCTATTTCCCTAGGAATGGTTCCATGATCAAATGCATGTTGTATCATATCCTGAATATCACTTCCCACTACTGGCCAAAACTTTTTAAAGAAGTATGCTGGATAACCGTCGGGCCCTGGAGCAGCCAAGGGCTTTAACTGTTTTAAGACAATCTCCACCTCTTCTCTAGTGACAACTGCCTGTTGGAGAATTTCCTGATGAGATATAATAGTATTAAGCGCAGGCAACGGGTCCTCTTGTGGAATTACCCCATCATCAGAATAAAGGTTAATAAAATATTGTCTCGTCGAATGTTGAAGAGTATGTTGATCAGCACACCAAACCCCATCATCTAAAAGAAGCCCATGAATTTTATTGCGGTGATGGTGGAATTTAGCTTGGGCGTGAAAAATTTCGAATTCCTATCCCCAAGTTTAATCCAATTTGTTCGCGCACACTGAAACCAGAAAGCCTCCTCTTGTTCTAGAATATGTTCATAATCCAGCTGAAGTTTTCTTTCCAAAGCAATCAGGCGTACAGAGTCCATCCTTGCAAGAGCCCTCTCTAAACCAGCCAAGCGCCTAAGAATTTTCTTTTTCCTGTTGCGCATACGTTGAACGTTCCTGTGACAGTGTTGGGAAGATAATCTTTGAAGATGTTCCAGCTTAGAGACTAACGAAGCAGGCCGATCATGCCATGCCTTCCGGACTAGAAATTGGTAGTTGGGATCTTCACTCTATATTTTTTCCCATCTAAAAGGCTTTACCACATGGTCATTAATCGACTTCACGCAAGAAAGTAAAAGTGGTGTATGGTCCGAGCCAACCCTCGGAAGAGACGTGATATGTCCTTCAGGGAATAAATTTATCCAACCAAGATTAGCTAGGCTACGGTCTAGTCTCTTTCTGATAAATTGCAAATGGTTAGCTTGCCGATACCAAGTGAATTCTTCTCCCTCGGTGCGAATATGAGCAAGACCGCAGGTGATCAGACAGTCCCGAAGTTCATCGGCTCTGGCTTGAATAAAAACACCTCCCCGGACCTCTGACGGAGCAAGGATCTCATTCCAATCGCCCATAATGAACCACGGATCGTGAATATTATCCTTAAGTTGCTTAAGGTACTCCCAGTTCTGTCTTCTATGATAATAATTTGGGAAGGCATAAATGGTCGAGCATTTCCAAGATAAAGGACCATCCGTCAAGGTAAGTGTAACAATTTGCTCATTAATATCAAACACATCAAAAGATTGGGATATACCGGATTTACCCAGTAACCAGATACCACCAGCTCTTCCAACCGATTCTTGAAGGTAAATCGGGAAATAGCCAAGACTATAAATGAAGTTGCGAACCCGAGCATAAGGTCCTTGTGGTTCTAGAACGAAAACCAGCGTTGGAGAATGAATCCGAATGAAATCCTTAAAACTTCTACGAGCGTGCGTGTTCATAATACCTCGAACATTCCATGACAAAATGGTAAAATTATTAAAAGCAGACATGATTAACCAGAAAGCAGAAGAAGCGGTCACAAGAAAACCCCGTCATTACACACTTGCAGGCATTCGAAACCCACTAACATCTCTCCGAATCCCCTGGGTTCGTGGATACATCCGAGACATCCTCATCAGTTCCATGATTTCCCGTCGACCTTTTATCCATGATCTTTGATTGCACAAACACAGCATCATCCTTATGTATATTATCCCTGTTTATCAGCTCAGACGAGACCCTATCAGGGATAATAGTGACGATGGAGTTTAATTCAGCCGGGGCAACTTGGCTATTCTTATTATTATCGTATCGGAGTCGCTTTGACCCATGGGTGTACGCCTTGGGCCGATTAAAAGAGGCACTAGATGTTTCAGCTTATAGTATTAGAGGAGTGGCTTGTGCCTTCCCACGAAGGGAGGAAGGCTCATGGATGGCTCCTGTAGTGTTTTTTGATGGTCCACTACCACCCCCACCTATTTTGCGTGGCTCAGCAGGTTTGCTTTGGTTTTGACTCACGTCAGTTTGCTTCCTAGGCTTTCTCCTTTTAACCTCCATCCATTCACCCACTCCCATATCTACAGCATCCACTTTCCCTATATTTTGATTTCCTGCCTGGGAAGAATCCGAAGTTAACTCCTCGGTCAAAGGTAATTTACCATTATTTCCATTATTTTCCATATTGGTCTGCCCAACACTTGTGTCCCCATGCATCGCATCAACTTTGTCCTCTCCGACGGAAGATTGTTGAGGCGGGCAAGATGGCGGCGCCGCGTCTGTGGTACAACGATTCTGGAGGTGTCCAAATTTCCCACATTTCATGCACATTAAATGCAATCCTTCGTAAGCAACATGAATAATTTTTCCCTCAACATCTACTTTCCCCAATAACGACTTATCTAAATTGATTTCCACACAAACCCTGGCGTAGCGACCTCGAGAGATGACCAAGGTATTCATATCAATTTTTACAATAGTCCCGATGGCAGAAGCAATAACACGCAAACTATCCTCCTTGTAGAACGCTTGTTTGAGTCCGGGAAACCTAATCCATGTATGGATCGTGTTGACCGGGGTTAACTCAGGGTCGAAGTCCTCCGACCATCTCATCACAGCAACAACATGATCAAAGACTAACCACGGGCCGCCAGTAAGAACCTTCTCTCTATCTAAGTTCGATTCAAATTTTGCCATGAAACAACCGTGGCCTACATCAAGCAGATCGAATTGGCCTGCAAGTTTCCACATACGTGCTAACCGATCTTTCATTACATTAAATCCAACATATATCCCCATTGGTTTAAGGATTAGAGTATCTCTCCAAGGTGCATATAGGTCCTTCGGTGCCGATTTGTCGAAACGAATTCTAGGGCATCGTTGATGGACACCCTCAGAGTCGATGGTGGCTAATTTCTCCTTAAGCAGGTCTCGGGCATCAGTAGGAATAGTCGTAGTCGGCACAGACCCTGAGATAGTAGCATCGCGGAAAGAACGGGGGGAATCGCCGGGAGTCGCCGTCGGCGCTGGAGGCGAACCAGGGGGGATGGGGAACCAGGGACATCGAATTCCGTATCAACTTCCATATCTTTTTGTTGTTTCAAAAACGCAGAGCATGAATTCGATTAAACAGAGCACTTAATAATTGAGTAAACAAACCGGAAATCCACTGCGTACAAGAGCAAGACCACGAAGAAAGCACTGGGACGAGACATATTTTTCTCCACTTTGAAATCGCCTTGAAATCGCCAGAGCAGTAGAGTCGGTGCAACACCGCCTTCTTCTATTAAAGGACATATTTAATTTAGGTAATTTTTTTTTATTTTTTTTAAAAAAAAACCGAAGTATTCAATATAGAATTTAAAAGGTTTTAACAATTTGAAGGTATTCAAACATATTTTCAAAAAAAAAATAGATATTCAATAGTTTATGGGTTTTAATGAATTCTCTTAAAAAAAATGTAAATATACAAAATTTCTCCTATCAAGTCTTCATTCCTATTTTATACTAAAAAAAAGTCTTCATTCCTGTTAATTAAATTCAATCGATTATCCTCTGAATGTAATTTTTTTTTTTTGGCTACAAAAAAGTCTTCATTCCTATTAATTAAATTCAATCAATTATCCTGTGAATGTAATTTTTTTTTTTTTTTTTTTTATTGAGAATCAACCATTAGCATTCGATTAACATGGTTTTATACTTTTATGGCAAGTTATATTATCAGAGTGATTCCATCACCCCTCACTCACAGGTCAGAATCGTAATAATCCATATCAAATTCATTGATAATGTAGTGGGTGTTTGGATAAGCATGGGATTAGATTATTACGTTTTCAAAATACAAATAATTGGGTTTGAAGCACCATTTTTTAATGGTTAAATTGATTATTTACGTTTTGAAAATGTAATAATCAATTGTCACTTTAATTGCAGTTTATCCAAACACCCTCATAGATATCAGTAAACCAACCAACATTAGCAGATGTAGGTTTAGGCTGGCCCCATTCGTTATTTCCAATTTTTTAATATGTATATTTACTTATTTTAAATAAATAACAATTATTTATTTTAATTGCTTTTTAAAGCCCTACAAAAAATTAACTTTTTAAAGTCTTACAGTTTAGAACTTAAAATGTTGTTAATGCAATGAAATTTCTTTCTACCAAGAAGAAAGAGCTATAATAATCAATGAGTGAACAAAAAAAGGACAACTTCTTGAAAAGAATCATTAGATTTTGTGTGAATGTGAAAGGAAAAAAATATATAATTGTTTAGCTTTGACAAATTTATAAATAATGCTTATATTAATATTTTTGAACTATCTTCAATGATTTTTTTTTTCTTTTTCCGACAATTTTGATTTGATTAATGAATAAATGAATAATCGATTAACTTAAACAAGTTCAAAGATACTACTTTATATTTCTTGCCTTAATCCTATAGCTCAATTTTCTAAATTTGATAGAGAACTATTAATTCATTTTTATAACACTATCCAAGTGATTTTTTATGAATTGATCATATATTGTTATATCATCAATTGAAAAATTTCATTTCACATGTGAGAACCTATGATGATTTTTCTAAAATTCAAGGTATATAGGGATTCAGAGTTGCATAATCAAAACAAAAAAATGTACTCCCTCTGTTTTCTTAGGGCCCGTTTGGATTGGCTTTTAAAAAAAGCAGAAGCCAAAAGCAGAAGCAGAAGTGAAAGCCAAAAGCAGAAGCAGCTAACTTTTGTGTTTGGATGGAATGTTTAAAAAGCAGCTTTTTTTCAATAGTGTGTTTGGATGTATAAAAGTGAAAAGTGCTTTTGAAATGTGTAAATTACCAAAAAGGATATGCTATTTATATTTTTTTTTTTTTTTTTTTGAGTAGCCAAGGCCAGATAAGAAATACAAAAGAGAAAAACAAAAAGAGGTGCGAAAAGGAAACAGAACCGCAGAGGCCCGAGAGCGAACCAAAAACTCAAGGCGCAGCTTCTTCAAGAGATTGAGACCCCCGATGTCCGAGCAGTAGCCGCGTCATCCCTGAGACTCTGAATGGCGAAATCCGGCGGGAATGCCCAAGTGGTGTAGAAGTCCTCCAAAGTGGTGCCGTGAGAGGCCAAAATGTCAGCCACTTTGTTGGCTTCTCTCCACGTGTGGCATATTGTGCAAACTTCTAAAGCTTCTCTCGCGTCTCTAATCCTTTGCAGCAGCGGAGCCAAAGGGTGGAGAACGTCCTTACACCCCAAAAGATTAATGGTCAGCATTGAATCCGTGTAGCAACTAATTCTGCGGAGCCCCTTCTTAATGACAAACTCCAGACCGTATGCAAGCGCTGCCATTTCCGCATAAAGGCTGGTGTGCACGCCGATGTAACCACATCCTCCTCCCCTCCATTCTCCTTGTTCGTTGCGTATGACAAATCCAACGCTCGCCTTCCCCGGATTGCCATTGGCGCTCCCGTCCACATGGAGTATGTTTCCCTTGTAGTTGTTGGGGTTCCAACCTGTTTCCTGTCTAGCCAGCCTGTTGGGATTATGTTTCAGGGCGGCTTTCTCCATGTCTTCAGTGATTGATAGGATCTCTCTTTTAAGGGCCCAAGTCGACTTGGATTTCCCCCCAAAGACCCTGGTATTCCTTTCGAGCCATATGGTCCATATGCCAGCCACCAAGCGTTTGCCATAGGTCCTCATTAGTCCCTTGAGGAAGGTGCCAATGAGGTGTTTAGGAATCTGATTACAGTCATTGGGGATGTCAATCCTCATGTTTATCCACACCTGCTTGGCCCATGGACATCCGAAAAGGCAGTGGCTCCAGCTTTCCACCTCAATGCCGCATAAGGTGCAGAGCGGTGATGATGCCAATTTCCTCGAGTATCTCAGCAAATTCACCGGGAGGGCGTCGTGGCTTATTAGCCATAGGAGGAAACCTATCTTCTCAGGGATATATGTCTTCCACAGCCATTTCCAATCCTGCTCCGAATGCAAATTATGGCACAAGGTGTTATAGGCAGTCTTGACAGAATATTTACCATCCGGGGAGTGTTTCCAAATCCACACATCTGGACATCTGGGGTGCAACACTGGGGGGGGAGTCGAGACCAGGGTTGCGTAGATATCGGATGGTATAGGAGTGTATAGTTTACCAAAGTTCCATTGGCCATTGGATATGACATCACATATCCGAAGTTGAGTGTCCTGGATGGCCACATAGGGGATTTCCGCCCCTAAGTGTTTGCCCTGCCACCACGAAGAGTACCACAACGAGGAGAATCCATTTCCCAGCCGAAGATTGAAGCCATCCTGCAGCAATGGAATGATTTTCTTTACAGTCTTGAGAATATGAGATTTTCTGTTCCAGTTATTCCGAAGGGAGAGGGTGCCAGGGATGAGTTCTCCTTTCACCATTTTCACCCAGGGCTTGGATGGAGAGTGGAGGATACCCCAAACTAGTTTCCCCAAGAGGCTTATATTCATAAGGCGAGCACGTTTAATACCCAAGCCTCCAGATTGTTTATCAACAGCCAAGGTGTCCCATTTAATGAGATGGAGACCTTTCCCTTTGTTGTCCTTCCAAATACACCTATTGACACGCCTGTCAATAAGGTTGCAAATCCCTTCCGGAATCCAGTGAAGTTGCATGAAATAGGAAGGGATGGCGGATAGGACAGTACGTGAGAGAGTAAGGCGACCCGCTTTGTTGAGTAGCTTACAAGCCCATCCCTCCATTCTCGCGTCCATTTTCTCCAAGATGAAATTGAAGTCACACTTTCTCTTCCTGCCCGTCAGTAGGGGGAAACCCAAGTAAGATTCAAAGCGGCTGGTCTCCTCCATTTGTAAGCTTTCTTTTATCCACTGCTTATCTGTCGGTTGGATATATTGCGGTATGAACACAGCAGATTTGGCCTGGTTGAGCTTGAGGCCAGACAGAACACTGAAATCCTGGAGAGTGTTGCCCACACATTCAATACTGTCTTTATCCACCAAGGACCCTAGGATGAGGTCGTCTGCGAATATAAGATGTGAGAGAGTTGCACCCTGATTGGTGACTATGGGCTTCCATATCCCCCGAGAGATATTATGGAGAATCATTAGGGATAGTTTTTCCATCACAATTAGGAAGAGGAAGGGGGAGAGGGGGTCTCCCTGACGTAGTCCCTTCCCTGGCCTAAACTCTTCCAAGGAATTACCATTCCAGATAACCGAATATGAGGGGGATTGGACGCAAAACATGATGAGGCGGGTGACAGCTTCCGGACAGTCGATCTCTTGGAGGCATCTCTTGAGGAAATCCCATTTGACGTTATCGTATGCTTTTTCTATGTCAATTTTCAAAACCACACCTTTGGGCCCTGCCATTTTTCCGGAGACCAATCCCATAAGTTCTTGGAGAGTAGCCGCGTTGTCAATGGTTCCCCTCCCGGGGAGAAAGGCTGACTGGTGGTGAGAGATGGAGACACTGAGCGAAGGTTTGATCCGGTTAACTAAAACTTTTGTAAGAATTTTGTATATGACGTTGCAAAGTGTTATAGGTCGGAGATGCTTGAAGTGCAAGGGGGCTGCAATCTTCGGGATGAGACAAAGATAGGCCTTAGCCAAACTTGGGGGAAAGGACCCATTGGAGAAAGCATGCTGTATAAATTCCAGTGTAGAGTCCCCAACAGTTTGCCAAAAGACCTTATAAAACTGCCCGTGAAAACCATCCGGCCCGGGGGCGGAAAATGGGTTTATCTTGGAGACAACATCTGCCACCTCAGAAGGAGAGATAGCCTCACTGAGTTCCTTCTTCATCTTAGAATCAATGGGGGCCAGAGAGATGTCTTGAGGGAAAGAAGGCTCCAAACGACTGTTATTCATGTCCAAGGTGGCTGGGGCCGAGTACAGGTTGAGGTAGAAATCTCTAGCCGCATGTTTCAACTCGTCATCATCCTCACTCCAGGAACCGGACAGCAGGTGCATTCCATGGATTCTCCCCCTGTGTCTGTTAAACTTGGCTCTAGCGTGGAAATAAGCAGTGTTACGATCGCCAAGTTTGACCCACTTGTCCCTAGCTCTTTGATACCAATGGAGCTCCTCTTGATGAAGTATGAGATTATATTCCTTGAGGAGTTCCCGTTCCAGAACAATCAACCTCACTGAGTCCACCTTTTCCAAGGCGCGCGCTATACCCTCCAATCTTTTTCTGATTTTTGTTTTGCGCCAATAAAGATTCCCACAGTTTGATCTGCTGTATTCCAAAGATGCTTTCTGTAATTTCTCCAGGTTACTGTGGATGGGCTCAGAGTTCCAAGTGTTATCAACCAATTCTCTGTAACTGTTATCCGTGGACCAGGAGGCTTCCCAGCGAAAAGGGCGACAGGTAGGGGTTGGCATTTTGCCACCACAGTGCAGAACCAGTGGGGCGTGATCCGATCCAAGCCTAGGCAATACTTGAACATAGCCCAGCGGAAACAGGGTGATCCACTCCTCATTGATCATCCCTCTATCCAATCTCTTGTAAATCCTGTGCCCTTCTCCCAAAGGCCGGGACCAAGTGTAGGAGCTCCCTGTAGTGTTGATGGTGGTGAGACCACATTCGTGAAAAAGGTCTATGAGCTCCTCAGCCCTATTATTGTTGAAAAGCCCTCCTTTAACTTCATTGGCCGAGGCAATTTGATTCCAATCACCCATAATTGCCCAGGCGCCATTGATTCCCGAGTTCATCCGTCTAATGTGATCCCAAGTATCCTTTCTTTCCTCATATTTGGGAGAAGCGTACACAAAGGAGAGATGCCATATAGTACTACCGTGAGAGAGCCTAGTGGTAATACATCTATTCAGGTTGTCAGTGACCTGAATATCAAACAGAAGACCATTCCGAATAAGCAGCCACATTCCCCCTGCTCTCCCCAGGGTTTCGATAATGGATAAGGGGGAGAATCCCGCTTTCATAAGGAAATCCGAGGACTGGCCAAACTTTATTTGAGGTTCAAGAATGCCCAGTATATCAGGCTTGGCTATACGCACATTGTCCATAAAACATCTTTTGGTAACCTTGTTACTAAAACCACCAACATTCCACACCATAATTTTGAGGTTTTTAAATTCCATTAACATAAATAAACAGTATGAAGGATTAGACAGGGGAAAT
Source organism: Hygrophila difformis (assembly GCA_030278955.1). Classification (NCBI taxonomy): domain Eukaryota; kingdom Viridiplantae; phylum Streptophyta; class Magnoliopsida; order Lamiales; family Acanthaceae; genus Hygrophila; species Hygrophila difformis. The sequence goes on along the minus strand of JAOANR010000012.1, from coordinate 36,863,019 downwards.
AGTCCCTGACCTTGTTTAGGATTGCATGGCCGAGGGCCCTTGCGGTGCCTCCTCCTTTCCCGGATCCCTTCCCTGGTTGTGTTCTTCATATGCTGCCTCGTCTTGTAGGCGCTCATCTGAGTTCTCTCCTGGCAGTTGCGTTGTACGAGCTCTTTTGGGGTTCTTAAGCACCCGGATCGGGGTTAAGATGGGCCGATCCACCTGAGTTTGGGCCTTTGCCATTTTTTGTTTCGTCCCAAATAGGCTTCTGATAGCTTGGGTTTTGGTTTTAATGCGCCCTGCTCCCTTAATGTTATTAGGAGAAAAATTTTCTTGTCCCCTATCTTTTTTAGGCCCAAGGTGAACCTTCACTGGCCCTGATGCTTTCTTCAGCCCGTTGGGCTTCCTTTTCACCACCTTGATCCATTCCTCTCCATTAGGTTGAGGTGGGGTGGAATCCTTCTCTTTTCCTTTCGTTGTTTGGGCGGCTGCCTTTTCAGAAGGGGGTGTCTCGTGACTTCCCTTATTAGTGTCATTTCCCTGCCCCCCTCCTTGATTCTCTGAGTCTGCCTCATCGCTGTCCATGTTTGAATTCCCCTCCTGCCCCTCGTCTAGGCCAGAGTTGGCAGTTTTGTCTTCATCTCCCGAAGTAGTAGGGTCAACATATCCCTTTGCAGAGGAGGTGCTGCCACCTTTTCCCCCTTCCTTCAGTTTGTCTTCCTCGGTATGAGCCTTCACCGGAATGTTAGTTTCCAGGTTCGCCGTTCTGTTTGGACAGCCAGGGCTTGAGTGCCCATATCTTTGACACTTGGTGCATAGCAAGTGAAGTCCTTCGTATGCCACCTTATGCCATTTCTCTCCGATCAAAACACTTGAAACCAATGGAAGGTTTAGATCGATCTCTACGCAGACACGAGCGTATTTGCCTCGGTTCACTTCCTTTGTCATGGCATCAACTCTAACTGGGGTGCCCAAAGTAGAAGCCACTTTGGTGAGGAATAGCTCGTCGAAGTATTCGAAGCAGAGCCCAGGGAGTCGCGCCCACACAACAGTCTTCTTAGGAGTCTCTGCGTTGGCTATGAAATTCGGTCTCCACGGACACACCGTGAGGTAACTGTCGAAGACCATCCATGGCCCTTCCTTTAGCACCCTTGTTCGATCCTCCTCACTGTCGAACTTCACCAAATAGAAGCCTGCATCCATGTCTATCATATGGAATTTGTGTTGAACCTTCCACATTTTCCCCAATCTGTCCGACAGTGCCAAGTAGCCCACTCTTTTCCCCATCACGGAGATGATCAGAGCATCTTCATACGGTTTACATAAACGTTTGTGCAGCTGGGGATCCAAAGTGATCCTGGGCTTGAGTCTGTCGCCATCCACGAGGTCGATCTTGATCAGTTTCTCATTACTTGGATCTTCAATGAGAGGTTTTGGAGTGGCCTCTCTTCCGGCTAGTACCTTGTCCTGGAAAGAAACCGGGGTTTGGCCAGCGAAGTGGAACTCATTAGAACTGGACTGTGGAGTCTGTTGAGGGAGGGGGGGGAGGAGAGAACTCGGAGGGAGTTCCATCCTAGAGAGAGAATTCTATGAAATACTGTATAATCAAGATCCTATTTATATATGATAGTATATATTTATAGTGTAATTTAAATAAATTAATAGGAGCATTTATGACTCTGCACACATTACTAGGTGCTTTTGGCTTCTGCTTTTCGGAGAAGCACCACCTGGGCTGCTTCTCCCAGAAGCACTTTTGCAGCTTTTCGAGGTGCTTTTGCTTTTTCTAAAAAGCCAAAACAAACACTCTTTTTCCTTCAAAAGTGCTTTTGGTAGAAGCAAAAGCCAAAAGCACTTGGAAAAAAGCCAATTCAAACAGGCTCTTAGAGCCCGTTTGGAATGACTTTTGGCTTTTGCTTCTGCCAGAAGCACTTCTGATAGAAAAGAGGTGTTTGTTTTGGCTTTTGGAAAAAAGCAAAAGCACCATGAGAAGCCAAAAAAGTGCTTTTGGGTTGCTTCTCCCAAAAACAGAAGCCAAAAGCACTTCGTAAAATGTGCAAAGACTTAAATACCCACACTACTTAATATAAATTACACTATAAATATATCTTATTATCATATTAAATAGCATGTCCTTTTTAGTAATTAACACATTCCAAAAGCACTTTTCATTTTTATTCATCCAAACATATTTTTTAAAAAAAGCCGTTTTCAAACATTCAATCCAAACACAAAAGTTACATGCTTTTTCTTTTGACTTCTGCTTTTGCTTCTACTTTTGACTTCTGTTTTCTCAAAAGCCAATCCAAATGGCCCTTATTATTGTAACATTTGGAATTTTGACACTGTTCACACTTGTACTTTAACTTAAAGTTTTATTATAGTTATACAAATTAAAATATAGCAAAGTGAGATCTTGTTAGATTCGTCTAATCGAGTAGTTTTTAAATATCAAACTTTTAAATTTTTTTACTTGTACCGAACTTGAGTTATTAATGGTTTAAAATGTGCATTGGACTGCGTGCACTGTGGATCCGTTACAATTTTAGAAAACGGAGGAAGTATAATTTTCCGCTCGTTTATAAATTGATTAAATTAGCAATGGCCCTACTAGTTGCCATAATTACAATTGAAATGGGTATTTTGGGTATAGATTTTATTAAAGCAAATTCTAGCTCTATCAATTGAAAATTTCTGGGTCTGCTACTAACCAACAATTGGTAAATGCAGTATTGTGGCAAGAAAGTAGAGGCACGTGGTGATGCTATAATAAATAAAAAGAGAAAATCCATTCCCCATGGTGAAAGAAATCCATGAAATCTATAACGGTGCGTTTGGTTGGAGAGATCTTAGATTACCAGTATGAATGTGATTGCTGGGAATGTCAGATTGCTGGGAATCTTATTTTTTGGTATTTTAAGATTACTACGTTTGGTTGGATTGAGAATCTCAAATTCCTACATAACATGAAAGATTATAATGCCCTTAATCCAAAATTATTATTTAATAGTTCTCATGAAGCTTATTTCTCATTAATTCGATGTTTCGTCATTTATAATAAAATTCCTCTGCATTCTCTGTAAATTTTCATTTCGTAAATTATCATATATTGCATTACGTTTGAAAGATAATTGTACCTTGGAATGAGTTAAATCTACTTGTTTGTTGCAATTTTATAGAATATGCAAACTGTATACAGTAAAATTTATCGAAAATGTTCAAAAACTCTATGACCACAAAAAAGAAAAAAAAAAAATAATCAATGAATTTTTATTATACCAAAATTGAAATTCAATAAAAGTAATAAAATGGTTAAGTTTTAAAATGTGTAGATGTATGGTTTTAAAATTTAAAATGATATAAAAGACAATTTAATGTAAAATGAAATGGAAGATGCCTGGTAATCTAAGATTACATGGCTTATAGAAGGGAATCACATTCCCATCAATCTTACCCAACATTCCCACTTGGTTGGGAATCTAACATTCCTTCAGACTATCTAGTATATCCATAACCACCCCAACCACCCAACCATCCAACCATCTTATTATTTAATTAATTTTTCTCTTCTCCAACTCATCAATATCTATCTCAACCCAATCACCATAATTTTACATACTTTATCAATAACCACCCAACCATCCAATCACAATATTATAGGAGTACATAATTATTTAATTTTTACAATTATAAATTTTATTGAAATATAAAAAATATTAATGTATGAAAAATACAAAATATTTTTAGCTTACTTATGAAGAATAAAAAATCTAAAATTTTAATATATTTTGGGGTTGGGGACTTACCATAGTGAACAAGTCTCCCTTCTCCCAACCATAGGTTGGGGTTCGATCCCCACCTGGCCCCCTATCCCTCCCCTTTATCCCCCTTTGTAATTTGTGTGGTTTGGGCTCCCACACATCTTTGCCGACACATGAGTGTCACTGTTTACAGAAAATTTTAATATATTTTTATTTTATATAAATTTTAAAATGGGTTAAATATATGAAAATTGATATCTTATGTATTTTAAAAAAATATAGCAAGAGTGGTCTCTATTTGTAGAGAATGAAAAATTATAAAATTTGGTATATTTTTTATTTATTTTTTAAAAATATAAAAATTATAATAATTTTAATTAGATTGGTTTAAAATTTTAATTAACCAATGGGAATGAGACAAATGTCCCAATTTCATTGGCCAAGAAGATGAGACCAAATGGTCTCATATGAGATTTGGTCTACCATGGCAGAGAGACCTCATCCCATGTTTTTTTTTAAGAAAATATGATGTGGCGGTTGGGTCTCCTTTTCGAGATCATTGATGAAGGTAGTCTCATAAAAGATTACCCAACCAAACGTGAGAATGGAAGATTCCCATGGGACATTCAAGATATCCCAACCAAACGCCCCATAAATGTGAAGGTATGCGTTTTGAGTGTTAAATCCACGTATGCATAATGTGATGTATAAATCTGTTTTACGATATATTACATTTTAAAAAAAATCATAATAAAAAATAAAATGTACGTATATCACATTTATCCACTACAAGAATTCTAGCAATGCGATGAAATACATTACATTCTATGCATGATAAATATAGAAGTTCAGCATCGCAACCGAATCGAATTTCAAAGTGATGCAGGTGTCCAACTTCAATTAAACCCCACTTTTTCCATCTTTCACCCCAAACTTTGGGTGACCGCAATTACGCACCCCACTTAAGTCTTTTCCAATCACGTTAAACCATTTATAGCGAAATGCAAACTTTTAACTCGGATTTAATTTTGCAGCTGAATCAGCTGATGATAAAGTAATACTTTGAATGTGTTAAATGTGTTGTTTGTATGTGCTGATTATATTTATACAGTATCATCAGATCAGCACGAGCAACACTCGCTACTCATTCAGCACCCTATCCAAACCTCTTTCAACTCCATTCTTAGACAGTTAAACATCAGTATTATATATTTCCACTAGCAACACCATCAGGTCACGTTAAATCTCTTTCCACCATTACAAATAAATTTCTCAGATAATGCTGATGCTCATTAAAAATCTATTATATAGGGTCTGTTTTGCACGCAGCTTTTTGGAGCTTTTGGTAGCTTTAGCTTTTATTTTAAAACAAAAGCCCCGTTCTGCACACTAGCTTTTAGGAGTTTATGGGAGCTTTTGGAAGTTTCTTTTTAGAAGCTACATGTAGTAGCTTTAAAAAATAAGCTCCTAGCTTATTGTTGAGCAATTACAATTTTATCCCAATAACCAACTCACTACCCGATAGTCTACATAAATATTTGTCCTTTTATGTCATTTCATACATTTTTTGACAGCTACAGCTAGTTGTACAGAACACTTAAATAAAACTGACAACTACAGCTCCCTACAGCTCACAGCTACAGCTCTGCGTGCAGAACAGACCCATAGGGTCTATCCTGCACGCAGCTTTTGAGAGCTTTTTGTAGCTTTAGCTTTTATTTCAAAACAAAAGTCTCGTTCTGTACACTAGCTTTTGAGAGCTTTTGGAAGATTCTTTTTAGAAGCTACAAGAGGTAGCTTTCGGGAGCGTTCGGAAGCTACTTTCCAAATTTAATTAATTTTTCTTTTCAACGTATAATTTTTGGCAGCTACAGCTACTTGTACCGAACACTTATACAAAAACTGATAGCTACAGCTCCCAATACTCCAAATAGCTACAACTCTCTACAGCTGCAGCTCACAGCTATAGCACGCAGCTATAGCTCGATGTGCAGAACGGACCCATAATTACATATTAAAATATTTTTATCATATATTTTTATTTTATAATTACTAATGCTTATTTGACTGTTATCTATTTCTAAAGAATTTATTTTTGTAAATAAATGTTGGTGAAATCGGATGTCTCCAGACCACATTGAATTTAAGACTAATCTATGCATGGGCAATGAAGGGTGTATATCTTAAAACAATTTTTTTCATACACAAGGCTCGAGCTTGAAACTTTTGCTTAAACAATTAGAACCCAAATTATTCAAATTAACTGTTGTTGGTATTTTTGTAAATAATTATTCGTCGACTATTAAAAAAAATACAGTACCATAGATAAAAGTTATTTCAAGTGTTAAGTTACTTACCATTTTAAAAAATAACATTTCAAATTAAAGCAAAAAGAAAAAAAGAATTAAATAATAGTGTTATCAAACACCTAGGTAGGCCTGTTTGGATTGGCTTTTGAAAAAAGCAGAAGCCAAAAGCAGAAGTAGAAGTGAAAGCCAAAAGCAGAAGCATGTAACTTTTGTGTTTGTATGAAATATTTGAAAAGCAGCTTTTTCTTAAAAGTGTGTTTGGGTGTGTAAAAGTAAAAAGTGCTTTTGAAATGAAGTAATTACCAAAAAGGACATACTTTTTATATGGGAATAAGATATATTTATAGTGTAATTTATATTAAGTAGTAGGGGCATTTAAGACTTTGCACGCATTACTAGGTGCTTTTGGCTTCTGCTTTTTGGAGAAGGACCCAGAAGCACTCTTGCAGCTTTTCGAGGTGCTTTTGCTTTTTCTAAAAAGCCAAAACAAACACTCTTTTTTCTTCAAAAGTGCTTTTGGCAGAAGCAAAAGCCAAAAGCACTTGGAAAAAAGCCATTCCAAACAGGCTCTTAGGGCCTGTTTGGATTGGCTTTTGAAAAAAGCAGAAGCCAAAAGTAGAAGCAGAAGCAGAAGTCAAAAGCAAATGCGTGTAACTTTTGTGTTTGGATGGAATGTTTGAAAAGCGGCTTTTTCTAAAAAAATATGTTTGGATGAATAAAAATGAAAAGTGCTTTTAGAGTGTGGTAATTACCAAAAAGGACATGCTATTTAATATGATAATAAGATATATATTTATAGTGTAATTTATATTAAGTAGTGGAGGTATTTAAGTCCTTGCACATTTTACGAGGTGCTTTTGGCTTCTGCTTTTGGGAGAAACACCACCTGGGCTGCTTCTCCCAAAAGCACTTTTTTCGCTTTTCGAGGTGCTTTTGCTTTTTCTTAAAAGCCAAAACAAACACCTAATTTATATTAGAAGTGCTTTTGACAGAAGCAAAAGCCAAAAGCACCTCTCTAGAAGCCAATCCAAACGGGCTCTTAATGTTTTACGGCTCGTGATTTAACAAATTACCTACAATCACATGTTAATGATATGTTAGAAGGGCAAATAACGCGGTATGATCAAGGTTTTAAATGGCGGCTTTGATGTTGTCGAACATGTAAATTTACAGAAATTTCTTTGGTAAAGATGTGTGGGAGCTCAAGTCGCACAAGTTATAAAGAGGGATGAAGGAGAAGGATAAGGGATTGGGTGGAAATCGAACACCCAACCATGAGGTTGGAAGTCAGGGGACAGGCCAAGTCTCCATTCCCAAATTTACAAAAATTTCTGTAGAAATTTTGAAAATGTTCAACTTGAAATATCAACCAAAATTTAAAACACGGGATATGATGGAAGAATGGAGAAGGAAATTTGCACACATGTAATAAGGTGAAGTTTCATCCGCTTGCAAAATGCTAGTGGTAATTCATTATTGGTGGGTGGTACATGTTTCAGATTTGAAATAATGTGAAACTTTCCAGGCCATGGCTGTCCACATGGTAAATTTCAAGATATATAAGTATCGGCTGCTACCCAAGTAGAAATTTTTAGGGATTCAGAATTGTGTTAATGTATAACGAGAAGTCAACAATACTAACTAGTAACTACTAGTAATTTAATAAGCATAGACCCACACAATAGAAAGAAATAAGGGTTAACTCCAAATATTTTTAGGCCCATGAAATTAAAATTCTTTAGGCCCATTAAGCTCAGCCCAATCTTTCGAGAGGCCCAGTCCAATTCAAGAAATATCCGGATCCATGTGGTGAGAAGCCGCCATCCATCAGTTCAATATGTATTCGGGTGACGATCATGAGGCAACGCGGTTTGGTGATTTGAAGCTGCAACCCTTGGAGAGGATTGTGGAGGGTTTTAAAGCGAAGCACCATCCAAGGAGAGGATCCCGCCACATGAATAACAGGCGCCATTTCCTAACTCTATCCGGAAACAGATGCTACGTTACAACAAAGACAACCAAGAGAAGATCGCGTTCCATTAATGTAGGGCGTCATCAAAGGGGAGGGGAATCGGTGCATTGAAACTGGAGAGAACATCCTCCCATTGTCTATAAAAGAATGAGGATACATGAAGCAAAGGGGATCAACAGACATACCCCTAGAGGACTCGCCTTACTATTATTTTACTTCCTGCAAGTTTCAATTCCTGTTCTTACATTCCTGCAAGTTTTCCATTTTCTTTACAGCTTTTTTGCTTAATTATTGTATTCCCTTCAGTAATCCTTGTAATCCTCTTCAAACATTGTTCAATCAAAATTTTTGGTTAACAAATTGGCACGCCCAGTGGGACTCGAGTGGAAACCATATCCGCTTAGAGTGTATGCTACTTAGATCTGGACGAGTAGTAAGAGACTTAACGCAAAAATTTGAAGAAATGTCGCTCCAGGAAGAAACTCCAGTAAGAACACCCTCTGAGAACGCCGATAATGCGGCGACCACCTCTCAACCACCACAAGGGATAATGCAAGTCCCATCCCTTTCGGAACAGATGCGGCTATCGATGACTGAGTCGATGGCCGAATTCATGCCTTTGTTAACAAGGCACCTTATGGATGTGTTGCGGCCTGCTATGGCCGATCAAACTGACAAGATTTGTGGATCCCTGCGTACTTCGCAAGAGGGCTCCATCTCAATGAATGGCACGAATGTGCCACCAAACATCTCAGGGCCGTATGGCGGCCCACAGAGGACTTGGGGCATAACCTTTGGCCAGCAACCACTCTCTGAGTTCGGAGGTATGGCTAGTCTGCCTCCATTTCCTTCTTCTCACACTTTCGTTCCTGCGGCATCTAATATGCCGAATGGTTGTTATACAGCGCCCATAACGTATGCTTCATCAGGATATTTGATGCCGTCTAGCGCGGTACCAACCATTCCTGGCATGACACCACGCCAGGCGACGGCACAGCCATTTGGAGTGGCGGCGCCTATGCCACCGGCCGCCATCCCTACTTTAGGCGCTGGAGGAGGATACATGCCCACCAACATACTTCCGGCCGCCAACCCATACCCGGCCGCCAACATGGGTCACCCGGCCGCCAACAGTCATCCGGCCGCCAACATGAGCCATCCGGCCAACAGTCACCCGGCCGCCAACATGAGTCATCCGGCCGCCAACACGTTTCATCCGGCCGCCAGCTTGGCTCCGGCAGCCAACACGGCCGGCAACATACTTCATCCGGCCGCCAGCATGACTCCGGCCGCCAACATGGTCCAGGCCGCCATGCCCATGTATCAACAAGCTGCCATGCCTCCTACACAGGCACCTGTAGTGTCACCCGAATTGTTGGCAGATATGATGCAACAACATTTCGGCATTCAATTAAGGCCGATGGAACGGCCCACCTATAGGAAACCATACCCGGATTGGGTAGATGTTATGCAGCCTTATCCTAGAGGTTTCAAAATGCCCGAGTTCACAACGTTCTCGGGAGACGACGGCAAATCAACTGTAGAACACGTGGGAAGGTTTACTGCCCAATGTGGCGAAGCAGGTGCCAACGATTGGCTGAGACTAAGGTTGTTCAGCTCCTCACTGACTGGACCTGCCTTTGCTTGGTTTGCGTCATTGCGGCCTAATTCCATTCAAAACTGGGCTGATCTCGAGCGGGCGTTTCATGACAGATTCTACACTCCTCTGTCACAGGTTAGTCTTGCAGACCTCACCAACGCCAAACAATTTGCCGATGAGACGGCAAGTTCTTTTATTAATAGATTGCAGCGCCTTAAAGGCCGATGTACTATAGCAATACCTGATAAAGAAATAGCCAATATAGCAGTGGCTAACATGTTACCGAGATTAAAAGAACATTTAATTGTGCAGGATGCAACTGACCTTGCCCAGCTGGCCGAGAGAGCGGCCCGCGTGGAAAAATTCCTGGGAGAGCAGGAAGAGAGGCGTCCTACGCGTCGGGTCCACTTCGAGGAGGTGAGACTCAGTGATGAAGAGGACGATGTTGTAGAAGTGGTTGTTGCAGAGCTAGTGCACACAGCCAAACCGCATACATGTGCGGCTCTCAAGCCGCCAAAACAAAGAGAGGCTAAGTATAAGCCTGAAGAAGACCTATTTGACATGGGCAAGGCGGACCAAGTGTTCGATGCTCTACTCAAAGATGGTGTGATCAAGTTGCCTGAAGGGCAAAAATTACCAGCGGCCGAGGAAATTCGGGGCCGAGCATTTTGTAAGTGGCATAACTCATTTACTCACAGCATTACTAAATGCAGGAGTTTTAGAACTGCCATTCAGAACAAAATAAAAGAAGGTCGTTTGAAAATTGCAGGTATGAAAGTTGATTTAGACCCATTCCCTCAGCTTCCCATTGGTGCTTCTGGACTCATCCCAAACCCAGAAGATGACGGCTCCAACAGCCAGACTGATAAAGGGAAGGAACACGTTGAGATTGATGAGGAGGATGTAGACTTGTTGTCTGATGAGTCCGACCATGAAAAAGAAAAGAGTTGTATAAAAAGCAACCAAGATTCAAAAACATGTCGAAGGAGGACTTCAAGAAAGTCCTGGAAGCAGAGGAGCAAGAACACCAGAAGAAGCAAAATCCTCCTTTGAGGGTTGAGATTCCTAAGCACGCTGTAGAGATTCATGAAAACGGGAGACACCAGCCTGTCACTCGAGATTATAGGCATGGTGTGCAGGTGGTTCCAACCTTGATGAGGCGACCTGAGCATCCAGTTGAGACTGACAGGTGGATGAGGAACTGGGCGCCTAGTAAAGCTGCTCAAAGGGAGCCGCCACCCATGACTAGAAGTCAATTTAGGCGGGCTCAGAGACGATATGCCGAGGAAATGCGGCAATGGGAAGCTCAGATCCACAAGTTGGAGTCTTCCAGGCCTCGGAAGCCCATACAGCCCACTTACTTTAGAGGTGAAACCTCCGAACAGCGGAGACATAACTCGTCCATAACACCCCACCAAAGAAAGTTGCATGAGGCTTCAAGAAGGTCACCACAACCTTCGTCACCCAGGAGGCCAGTCCTGGAAAGGCTGCAACCTTCATCACCCAGGAGGCCAGCCCGGGAGAGGCAGCAGCCGCCATCACCACCCAGGAGGCCAACCTGGGAGAGGCTGCAGCCGTCATCACCCTCCACCAGAAGGCCGATGAAGGAGAGATTAGAACCGCCATCAGTTTCTACTGCCAGGAGACCAGTGAGAGAGAGATTGCAATGGACGGAAAGAAAACCTCAGCCGCCATCACTTCAACCTAGGGCAAGACAAATAGAGCCTCCTCAAGAGAACACTCAACCCTCGGTGTCTAGAGACAAAGGTAAAGCTGTTGTTACCGAGTCTGACGATAAAGGAAGTAAGGTTAAATCTGCAGGACAGAAGTTCATCGAGAGGCTAGACAAAATGGACATGACTCCTTCAAACATGGCTATGGCTAGTGTGCTCATGAAATACATGGCATATTTGGCAGCCCATGAAGCTGGTGAACTTGGAAGTGAGCCGCATAGTTTTGAAGGATTTATGGCTTACTGCAAGACTGTGGAAACCCAGAAGAAATCACAAACACAAGTTGAAGCAAAATCAACTAGTGAAGTACTTCAGGCGACCAATGAAGCACCACATGTGAATTTTGGTGCTATCACACCTACAGAAGTGGAGGCTGCTGTGGAGGCCAATCTCGACAAGCCTAAAGTTGGGATTGGCGCCCTAGGCATGATGACTGATGAATGTGGCACCACGGAGGATATGAATGTTGATGAAGAATATGGAGATAGATATGGTGATATAAACCTTACTATGGACGAAGGGTATGAAGACGATGTGTGGGGTAATGTGAACCTCAATATTGATGAGGAATACCATATTGAATTAGACAGCATGGATCTTGAAGATGAGGCTTTCTGGAAAAAATTGGACAAAGAGCTGAAAGAAGCAGATGATAGGAAAGAAAAAGGGCCGAATGACCCATCCGTGCCTATGCGGGTCATTGGATTGGCGGCTGAGGAAGAGAGAAGTGATACCGAATCTGAGATATGGGATGAGGAAGAGCCATCGTTCGCGAGGCTCATTGAAGAAATGGATGAAATGATAGCGGAATTATCCCATCCAACCAGGGATGCACCTCCCACGCCAGAACTTGGCGGCCAACGGGATATTTCAGATTTGGCTATGGCACAGTTCGCCAAACCTGAGGTTGCCCAGACGAGGCAACTGAAGCCCTTGTATGTCAAGGCTCACATTGATGGGCGTCCTGTGAACAGGGTATTTGTTGATAATGGGGCGGCAGCCAATGTGATGTCGATGTCAACTCTAAGGAAGATCGGGAAGAGTGAAAAAGACCTGATCCCCACGAGGGTTAGAATGTGCAGCTTCGTAGGGGAAGCAACCCAACCTGCCGGATTCATAACGGCAGACGTCACTATTGGGTCCAAAACCATCAAGGTCGCCTTCTTCGTGGTGAAATCTAAGACGTGTTACTCGGCATTGCTTGGGCGCGACTGGATTCACATGGCGCAGTGTGTGCCATCCACCCTCCACCAACAGTTGTTAATTTGGGATGGTGACCAGGTAGAATTGGTGGAGGCGGATCCTCAACCCTTTGCAGGACCGGATGCCAACAATGGCGAGGCGATCTTCTACCTTGAAGACATCCAACCTGCCTCAGCTTTAATTGGTATGGACATGGATCTGGAATCCATTGATTTCACAACAAGCGGCTTCAAGTTACATCCTCCTGCAGATAGCCGACATGAAGCATCAAGCTCTTCATGATGAACAGCTATGACATTTATAAGGACTTGTTGCAGCGGCTCGCCAACACTGAAATAATGATGGGTGCCGAAATCAAGTCCAAAAACCCAACTGACATTCGGCCATCTGAATGGCCATCTCCTGTGAAGCGGACATTGCCTAGTCCGGAAGCCAAGGAACCACTTGTGGACATCAACCTCGGGACAGATGTGGAGCCAAAGCTGACCAAGATAAGCGCATCATTGCCTAAGGAGGAGCGGCACCAGCTAGTGGAGCTGATTCATAAATATAAGGATTGCTTTGCATGGCAGTACACAGACATGCCAGGGTTATCAAGGGAGCTAGTGGAACACAAGTTACCAACTCATCCAGAGTTCAGACCTCATAAGCAGCCGCCAAGACGGTTCGATCCAGACACCATCCCGAAAATAAAGGCCGAGATTGAGAAGCTTCTTAAAGCAGGTTACATTAGAACTTGTCGTTATGTAGAATGGCTTGCAAACATTGTACCTGTTGTAAAGAAGAATGGTCAATTGAGAGTCTGTATAGACTTTAGGAATTTAAACCTGGCAACGCCCAAGGATGAATATGTAATGCCTATGGCCGATATGCTTGTTGATGCGGCCGCCGGCCACAAGTTTTTATCTTTAATGGATGGTTATTCTGGATACAACCAAATCTTCATTTCTGAAAATGATGTACATAAAAACGGCTTTTCGTTGCCCAGGGCCAGTCGGCATTTTTGAATGGGTAGTCATGCCTTTTGGATTGAAAAATGCTGGGGCAACATACCAAAGGGCCATGAACATGATTTTTCATGATTTAATCGGTCATACACTTGAAGTGTACATTGATGACATAGTTGTAAAATCATGTGAATTTGGCCAACACTTGACTCACCTCGAAGATGCCTTCATCCGAATGAGGCAGCATGGATTGAAAATCAATCCAGCTAAGTGTGCCTTTGGTGTGGCAGCAGGAAACTTCTTAGGTTTCCTGGTGCATGAGAGGGGCATTGAGGTAGACCAAAATAAAGCTAAAGCCATCTTGGAGGCTCGTGCACCAACCAATCTCAAAGAACTGCAATCATTGATGGGTAAAATCAATTTCTTAAGGAGATTCATTGCCAATGCTGCAGGCAAGATGAAAGCGTTCACTACCTTACTTAAAGGAAGAAAGAACGAGAAGTTCGTATGGACGACTGAGCATCAAGCAGCATTTGAAGAAATTAAAAGAGCATTAGTCAATCCTCCAGTATTAGTGCCGCCAAGACTTGGAGTACCTCTGAAACTATATGTATCGGCCGCCGAGGAATCTATCGGGTGCTTGCTTGCACAGGATGATGAAGGAGGCAAGGAGAGGGCTATCTATTACCTTAGCAAGACTTTGCAAGGGCCAGAAGTAAGATACACCGCATTAGAAAAGCTATGCTACGCCCTAGTATACTCCTGCAGCAAGTTGGAACACTACATGCTGCCAAGAACAGTCCAAGTAGTAGCTCCCTTTGACTTGGTAAAGACACTTTTGCACAAGCCAGCATTGAAAGGAAGACAAGCTAAGTGGGCTATGAAGATCAGTCCGTTTACCCTTGTATACGTTCCCCAAAAGGCAGTCAAGGGACAAGCTTTAGCGGACTTCTTAGCTCAACACCCTTCGTTGGTTTTGCCAGAGGATCCCAAAGAAGCGTCCTTCATGGGATTCGAACCTTGGGAACTAACCTTTGATGGATCTTGTGCAAGCAGCGGCTCGGGTGCCGGTATTACAATCACTAGTCCCCTTGGGGAACATTGGAAGCTTGCTCGGGAGTTAGAACCTGGCACCACCAACAATCAAGCAGAATACGAAGCTTTGATATTTGGCCTCGAAACTGCATTACTGAAGGGTGCAAAATCCATTACAATTTTTGGAGACTCCCAAGTCATCCTGAAGCAGTTGACAGGAGAATATGAGTGCAAGAGCCCCAGATTGATTAAGTGTTACGAGACAGCACTAGAGCTATTGGGCAAATTTTCGGACGCTACCATCACACATGTGCCTAGAAGCCAAAATCAAGAGGCCAACGAGGCTGCTCAACTTGCTTCAGGCTGGCAATCCTGTCGCCCTAGGGGGGCACCACACATTGCCGCCATCACCAGTGAACCTGAGGACCAACAAGAGAGTGATGATTGGAGGACTGAAATCATACAATACCTCGGGAACCCGTCATCTGGGGGAGATAACTCGCTAAAGGTAAAAGCTTTGCGGTACGTGTTGGTCAATGGTGAACTATTCCGAAGGGCGGTTGATGGATTGTTGCTCAAGTGTATAGGCCCCGAGGACGCTAAGTTGGTAATGGGAGAAGTCCATGAGGGGATATGCGGCTCTCATCGGGCAGGGCCGAGCATGAGGTGGAGCATCCACCGTTATGGGTACTTCTGGCCAACCATCATGGAGGACTGTATCACGTACGCTCGCGGGTGTGAGGCTTGCCAAAAGCACGGCCCAATTCAAAGGGTACCGGCAGAAGAATTACACACAGTCATTAAGCCTTGGCCATTTCGTGGCTGGGGGATGGACATTATTGGGAAGATTCATCCGCCATCATCTAAGAATCATTCATTTATACTTGTGGCCACTGATTACTTTACTAAATGGGTGGAAGCATGGCCAATGAAGAAAATCGATCAGGGCGATGTAATTAGATTTGTGACTGAATTGATGCATCGGTTTGGAATCCCTCAAACAATCACTGCCGATCAAGGTACAGTGTTCACTGGTGAAAAGTTTATAGCTTTCGCCAAACAGTTTGGGATCCGCATCTATCACTCTACTCCATACTATCCTCAAGCAAACGGTCAGGCTGAAGCCACCAATAAGATCCTAATAAGTATGATAAAAAAGGCGGTAGGCGAAAAACCCAGAAAATGGCATGAGACCTTATCAGAGGTCCTATGGGCTTATAGAAACTCTAAGTCCACAGCTACAGGGTTCACGCCGTACTACTTGACATATGGTCATGACGCTGTTTTACCATTGGAAATAACGGTTCCTTCTCTAAGGGTGGCTCAGCAGCATCACTTAGACTTATCTAAGTATGAAGAAGCCATGTTGCAGGAGTTAGAGACAGCAGATGGTGACAAGCTCATGGCTTTAGAAAACATCCGTCGTCAAAAAACTAGAATGGCAAAGCACTATGATAAGAAGGTTCGAAATAAGACCTTCAGCGAAGGGGATTTAGTGTGGAAAGTGATACTACCATTAGGAGTGCATACTAATGAAACGGGGAAGTGGTCCCCAAATTGGGAAGGACCATTCATTGTAACTCAAAGACTACTCAATGGTGCATACAAGTTGATGGACATCGATGGTCAAGAACACAAACAGAATATAAATGCAAAATATCTCAAAATGTTCTATCCATCAGTCTGGGAGTCAGAATAAGCAGCATAAGTGCATCATGAGTGGCCAGTCACATAATTGGCCAGAGAAATAGCAAAAACAGCAAACATGAGTAATGAAGTGCTCATCACAAGGTCGATGAGCTGACACTAAATAGAGTACTGAATAAAAATCACAAAAGCAAAAGCAGTGCTAACTACTCGGGGAAGGAGGCGTCTCATCACCTAGAAGGCGACGACGCATGACGGCCCACTGATCACGGGCACGCTCAAAGGTATCTGTAAGGCGACGAAGTGCTGCAGCAGAAGCTCGGGCACGAGCTGATAGAAGAGGTCGACGGACTCTCGATAACTCAACTGATAAGTCACGATCATCTGCAGCTAAGCGATCACGATCAGTGCGCAAAGCGGTAACTCGATCAGACAACTTGAGCAGCTCGGCCTCAAGTATAACAAGCTCAACGGTAGCTCCATCTGCGATGCAGCTCTGCTCTCTGATAATACGTTCCGCCTCCGCAATAACTTCTCTCTGTTTCTCTATCTCGCGCTTGGCCTGGGCAACAGTACTCTCTAACTGTGACTGTCTACTCTCCTCACTCCTAAGGACCATAGAAGCCTGATCATGCTGGGGAAGTACAACCTCTAGCTGGGAACGAATCTCGCGGTGCCGCGCCTCGAGATCATCAATAAATGTCTAGTCCTGAGCAGACTGATCTGTTGTACTGCTATAGAGAGGATAAGCGAGGGACAAATCAGAAATGAGCTCCGAAAAGTCCAAAAAGCTGGCGTCCTCAATAAAGGCAGGGACTGAGCTAACATCACCAAGGATGTCATAGAGTCCTGAGACCACCTCGGCTGATAGTGGACCGGTCTGGGTGGAAAAGAGACGGTCAAACGCCTCACATGATGGGGCTATGGCAGCACGAGTGCCCGAGTCTGGAAGAGAGGCCACAAGGCCTGGAGGAAGGTCCTTAGGTACCTGGAGGCAAGCTATGTCAAGAATACTACCAAAGTTTTATTATGACAGGAGATGAAAAGAAATATACCTGAGGAGGTGGTGCAGTCAAATCAGCTGAGAGAGCTGAAATGTCAGTCACAGAGTGGTCTGTCTGAGTAGGCGGTGTAGTCAAGTCGACTGAAGCATCAGCACCCGCCTGATCCATAGGAGTCTAGAGGAAATCAACGCTTAGAACGTATCCTGAGGGATAAGAACAAGAGAAAACAACTAAAGGGGTACCTGAGATGTCGCCAAAGGATCAGCAGTGCTAATCATGGAGGCGCAATCTGCCGCCTGAGTGGTGAGAGAAGAGCCTATCCGGTCTCCAGGGGTCTAGAGGGTAGATGTCCTCAGAATCATTTTGCATAATAGTAAGAGGCAAAAGAAAATGAGGACGTAATTAAAAGTGTACCTGGGAAGTCAACTCGGGAGTAACGGAGCCAACCGTAGAAACATGGTCACCAGCATGAGAAGAGGATGGATCCTAAGCAGGAAGGAAAGATGTTGAGGTTTAGCTAAAACAAGAATTGAACAAAGAGTCCAAAGTGGCAAAAGATACCTGATCAATGGAAGCATGATGAGTAGCATCCGTCACTATGGCCTTGGTCTCGTACTTGGGATCATCCCCGTGGAGGATGATATAGTCAGCGCGAGCCAACATATCATCATATGACTCACTCCTAGCAATGACACTGCTCATATGCTGATCAACGATAGTCGTCGCCTCGTGAAGGTCCGCCATATAGCTGTCATCCCCGGCGACACTATCCTCAGCGTGATCCGCCACCATAGGATCACCATCATCATCTACAGGATCCTCATCGCCATCACCTGAACTCGACTCCTCCTCACTAGAACCGGAAGTCTCATCCTCATCAGAATGAGCAGTGTAATCCTCATCAGTAGACTCCCCAGAGCTCGCAGGCTCCTCCTCAGGTTGGTCATCTGAGGCATCGCCCTCATCATCCTCACTGTCATGGTCAGCAGCTGAAGAAAAGAGAAATATTAAAAGACCAAGAGACAGTGTATGAGAGACATGTTAACAAATGAGACATACCTCTTCGGCGTTTGCGAGATGAGGAAGCCGCAACAGCTTTTGACTTCGGGGTGCGACTAGAAACAAGAGTAGCTGCCGACTGAACAGCGGCACTATGAACGCTAGGCTGCTTAACTCGCCGCACGTCCCCAAAACGAGCCGTAATCTGCGCATAGGATGGCAAGATGGAGGTGATGTAGGGCGTCCACCATGCCATAAAGCCAGCAGCAAGCGTCCCGTTCGGAGTGAATGAAAGATAGCTAGATAACGTCAGACGGGACGAGAGATCAACTACTGCCCGGATGTCAGCGACCGTCATCCTCTTACTCCTAAAAGATACCGGCCACTTCACACTGCGAGGAAGTCCGAGGTGGCAACCGAACTGACGAGCGAGCAAATGAGGGCAGTACGGCTCAGCCACGATCGGATTATACTGATCCTTCCTCTTTAGCCCACTCAGAAGCATATGAGGCTTCATACTCACATTCCAGGTGGACTCTCCATGTAGACCTCGTGGCTGATCAGGCTTGCACACAAGCTGGGACAGCAACCATCCTATAGAGGCATACACGTATAAGTCCTGATAGGAAGGCCTGTGGTGCAGAAAAAATCGAATAATATCCAGACTGTCCCGCTGCAAAAGACCATCCCTGCCAATCCTCACCGAAGCAGCAGCTAGTATCAAGCCTAACGGGTCACCATCAGCAACATCCTGCGGACCAGGACGAGGCACGCCAGTAAAAAGCCGAGGAAAGTACAGCTGGATCCAGAGCTACAGAAACCATAACGGCCCACATGCCGAATTAGTGGGATCTCGCCCACTAGCCAGCATACTAGAGATCTTGGCCATACCACTGAATAGGGTGCCAAGAAAATAAGAACCAGTGGCCGGAGAAGGATCACTCATAATAGCCCGTACCAGAGGAAGAGCGGAACGCAAGACGGTCCGAGCCCTCGAACAGATAATAAACCGGCTAAACCACAGCAACAGAAAGGCCACATGCTCATCCAAGGTGCAAGGAGAACTCTCGGACGTCATATTATTATCAATGAATGCCGAATACTGTTTAGTCTCTTTGCCCGAAGGACAAATAGAGTCACCAAGAGCTCGATCATCAGAGGCCGACTGCGTCAACTCTGAACCATCCACTCGGAGTCCGGTGATCATGATCACATCAAGAAGCGTGGGACCCACGAAACCACAAGGAAACTGAAAGGCGTTAACACTGGAGTTCCAGAAGCCCAAGATATAATAGATGAGACGGTGATCTATCACTACTGGCCTAGTAGAAAGAATAATGGCATCCTCAATACCCCAGTTACGCCAATCAGCTGTGCGTCCTCCCCTCTGCATCCGGCGAACCCATGAAGCATACTTTTCCAAAATACTCTGATCCTCATTCTCTTCGGTTCGGGAAGCCTTAGCCTTCTTAGATCTAGGAGCAGTGGTACCAGACTGATGAGACCGGATAGACCTCGTCTGCGAAACAAAGGCTCCAGTAAATGCAGCCTGAGTAATCGGACATATACAAGATAGAAACTCCCGGGTCTCATCTCCATCTGCATGGGCAGTCGTGCGATGAAATGGACGTAAAAAAGGCTCGGACTCCCGGCGGTCAAAATCATAAGCCTCATCATCAGACTCCGGAATGAGTAGTCCCTCAGCAATCTGCATTATTATGATACACATATCAAGCAGATATCAAGCAAATTCGAGGAAGGACGAATTAACATATCACCAAGTAAGTTGGGCAAACCTGAGTAGAAGACCCGACAGCCCGAGCTGATGAGGATGGCGGCTGAGACACGGCATGAGTGGCGGCCTGCATAGGAGTGGCGGCCTGGGTACCCAGAATGGTGGCCTGAGGAGTCCTCGCCACAATGTCCTATTACAAATTTGAACAAATCGAGTGAACACACAAGCAGGCAAAGAGATGGACATACAAGCAAGCAAAGAGATCAAACAAACCTGAAAGGCCGTAACACCAGATGACAAGGCAGTAAAGCCTGGCAAGGGGATGGCGGCCTGTCCCTGTGAAGATGGTGGCTGGCGGCCCGTGGCATCCCCAGCAGATGAAGACGGCGGCCCAACGCTGGCAGCCGGAGAGGAGGCTGGCGGCCTGGAGCTGGCGGCCGGAGAGGGGGCTGGCGGCCCGGAGCTGGCGGCCTGAGTCGGGGCTGGCGGCCGGGAAGCAGAGTTGGCGGCCGGAGAAAACTTGGACCTGCGGGCGGCCCGAGCTGATGTTGGCGGCCGGGTGTGAGTGGTGGCCGGCGTGTCTTCTTTTGCTAAATCCTATATTTTCAGATTCAGAACAGATATGGGATACTATGTGATATGATAAAGGTTTCTAAAACCGATGTCATAAATTTAAGATAGAGAAGTTCTCGTCAAAACTTGGATCAAAGTGCACAAGGAGACACAGATCAAGAGACTTATGTAGTTACAGCAATCCAAGTTAAGACAAGCAGCTAGCATGGCATGTCCTAAAACCCTATGTAAGGCGATTGAAGCATGCTCATCAAGAATCAAACTTGGGATGAATTAGCTCCTATGTGGCATCAAACAAACGTGACGTTGGATATAATTCAGGACCATTCATGAGAGTTGGATGCAATTCAAGGTAACGAGCAAGCCTAGCATGAATTGAGAGGTTCGCTTAGCATCTAAAGTAAATGCATACAAGTAATGTGTGCAACAAGCTGCCCGAGCAATTCAAAATGTTGAATACAGTGCAAGAAGAGAAATAATCCCAGCATCAGATTGCAAAATTCGACTAATATCCAATGCTAGCCTCTCATACATCTACCCATCGTACAAAATCCCAACAATTAAGCAGCATACAAATTCCAAGTATCAAGAGATGCCAACAGACCCGGACATACAATTCAAGATTCATGTAATAGATACAGCTCAACAAGTATTAGAGTTCAGGTTCCCAGCCTATAGTCATAGTCGCACATCATGCTCTACGAGTTCACAAGTCTTAGCCAACAAAACACAGGAGCAAGAATAGAACAAGGTAGCATAAACCAACCTGATCCATGGACAAGAGTGGCGGCCCGGGTCGAAACTGCTGGCGGCGCAGACAAGGCTGGCGGCGCGAGAGCTGGCGGCCCGTGCTCGTTGGCGGCGCGGGGCTATTGGCGGCGCTGGGGCTGTTGGCGGCGCTCAAAGCAGCTGGCGGCCGAGAGGCAGGCGGCGCTGAGGAGCTGGCGGCGGCTTGGTGGTGTTGGCGGCGCTGCGTTCGATGTGGAGCTGAGCGCTGGCGGCTCGTGCAGGGGCTGGCGGCTAGACCAGCTGGCGGCGCTTGGTGACTGGCGGCCGGATTTCAGCTGGCGGCGTTCGGCGACGGATTTCAGGTTGGCGGCGCAAATCAGCGCCCAACTCCGGAAGACAGCAAGCGTCCTCGAAGCGACGGCGCTCCACACCTGGCAACGTCCCCACCCGAAGTCAGAGAGCGAGATTGGCGGCGGAAGCAGAACCCAGGCGGCAGATTTGAGGCTGGCAGCGGGAGACTCTGGCGTTGACGGCGACGGCGGACGCGGAAGCCCTGGTGGCGATGTGTGCTGGCGGCGCTTGGCGTTCCTAACAGATGGGGACCGATGCTGGCGGCGCAGGGTGTCAGCGGCAACACCGGGGCTCGGCGACGCAAGGTGTTAACGCGATTGACGCTCCACACCCGAAGCTAGGCCACCTCGAACGAACGCGACCTCCCCCGAGCGAACGGCGGCTTGATGAGAAGGAGAAGAAAGGAGAGGAAGAAAAGAAGAGAAAAATTTGAAAAATGGGCAAAAGTTTTAACCTAATGAGGAGTGGTGGCTTTTTATAGAAGCCATGAAATTAGGGTTTTTTAAATGGGCCTATTGGGCCTGATTCAAGTTAAAACACGCAGATTTGTCTTGCAGTGCTAATCAGACAAATTGCGCGAGGGGGGCATCTGTTAACTCCAAATATTTTTAGGCCCATGAAATTAAAATTCTTTAGGCCCATTAAGCTCAGCCCAATCTTTCGAGAGGCCCAGTCCAATTCAAGAAATATCCGGATCCATGTGGTGAGAAGCCGCCATCCATCAGTTCAATATGTATTCGGGTGACGATCATGAGGCAACGCGGTTTGGTGATTTGAAGCTGCAACCCTTGGAGAGGATTGTGGAGGGTTTTAAAGCGAAGCACCATCCAAGGAGAGGATCCCGCCACATGAATAACAGGCGCCATTTCCTAACTCTATCCGGAAACAGATGCTACGTTACAACAAAGACAACCAAGAGAAGATCGCGTTCCATTAATGTAGGGCGTCATCAAAGGGGAGGGGAATCGGTGCATTGAAACTGGAGAGAACATCCTCCCATTGTCTATAAAAGAATGAGGATACATGAAGCAAAGGGGATCAACAGACATACCCCTAGAGGACTCGCCTTACTATTATTTTACTTCCTGCAAGTTTCAATTCCTGTTCTTACATTCCTGCAAGTTTTCCATTTTCTTTACAGCTTTTTTGCTTAATTATTGTATTCCCTTCAGTAATCCTTGTAATCCTCTTCAAACATTGTTCAATCAAAATTTTTGGTTAACAGGAAAGGAAAACGACTGGATTCTCCAAGCCAGCCAACCTATTATGTCACCTATCTTCCCTCCCACCGACGGTCCCAAAATTTCACTGGAATGGAATCCCATTTTTTTAATAGTAAATGGAATGCTACTAATTCTGCTAGACACTAGTACTAGTGCTATTATTAAAATAATACTAATACTACACTAGTCCACTCTACTCTACTCTACTCTGGAGAGTTTACTACCAAGTTTCATCGCAATTTGTTTAAGTCAAATTCACAATTTCCATCCACTGATCACTGACCACTGTGTGTGTCGGTCTCCTCTTCTTTTGGTATAGTACTTGAAAACTATTCATTCAAAAGTTGAACTAGGTGAGGAGGCCCTTTATTCCTCCATTCCCTTTAAAAAAAAATCCCACCTTTTTTCTTCCCTCTACAGAGCCCACCCAACATGGAGGAGTATCTTTACTTTTACTACTAGCAATTACCAGTAATTACACTCACCACTACAACTCTAATTACTAATTACTCCTCGTTTACCTTAAATTAATTACACACGTCTTCAGCACTACACAAATACGGACTACTAATAAACATCCTACTATGAAGTATTTGTACTGTGTAAGAAGACAGACACAGTTTGAAAACGACACCGAAAGCAACTCATATACGAATTCAAGAAGCAGCAGCACGGGCAGAGGAGGAGGCACAACAAGACACTTGATAGAGAGCCCTCCAGAACCAGAACCACAACCAGAACACCACTCTCTGAGCATCCTAAGTTTTTCATTCCTTACACATATAGTACTATATTTGTAAAGAGAGAGAGAGACAGAGTAGAAAAAACACAGGGACGTACAGTAGTAGTTGATAATGAAATTCACAGGCAAGAGCAAGAACAAGGGCGACAGTGAAGGCTGGGGAATGGGATTCCTCTTAATCTTCTTCCCTGAAGAGCAACAGCAACAGAATTCCAGAAAATCCCCAAATTTCAATCTTTTTTCAATCAGCCGCTCCAATTCCTCCAATGCCCTCCTCCACAGAGCTCAATCCACCATCTCCATCTGCCTCCTCCTCCTCTTCCTCACCGCCCTCCTCTTCACCCTCTCCACCCTCCCCCCCTCTTCCCCCTCCGCCCGCCGCCGCCTCCCCCAAAAATTATTCTCTCCCCCAATTTCCAATTTATCCCACGCCTTGCAGAAATTGGGCAAACTTTACCGGCGGGGGACCCACCAAATGAACGACCTCGTCGTCGCTCACGCGCCGCCCAATCTTTCCCCGCACGAATTCAAGCTCTTCCTTCGCTTCTTCTACCGGTCCACCCTCGCCGCCAGGTCGGATCTCGTAATTATCCTCCCTGCGAAATTGTCGCGTTTCGACGACGTCATTCTGCAGGAGAATGACTCGTTTTTCAGACTGTTGGATCAGTACTGTGAGAACAGATTGGGTAATGATTCTGTTCAAAGCCCGTTCGCCCATTTTTTGAAGTTGAGCAGGAAGGAAAAGGAAAACGGCGAGCCGATTTGGGGGAAAAGGAGCAGCAGTAACGCCAATTCCAGCGAAGAAGCTGAAATTGAATCGAATCGGCCGAGCTACGGGTCGGTTGTGGCGTTCGACGTCGACGAGCTCGACCCGGAGAATACACTCTCCGGATTCCTCGACCACGTGCCATTGAGCCTCCGCCGCTGGGCCTGCTACCCGATGCTCCTCGGCCGCGTCCGCCGGAATTTCAAGCACGTGACGCTGATCGACGCCAAGGAAATGCTTTTGCTCGGCGATCCACTCGGCCGATTCAGAAGCCAAAGTCCCGAAACAGTTCATCTCAAACTCACGAGTTCGACTCCCGGCAAGCACGACCGGAAGAACCCGACCCATACCCGGCCCAAACCCGTCCACCCAGGCATCATAATGGGGGGCTCCAAGGGGATCCGGAGGCTGTCGAACGAAATGCTGACGGTCATAGTGAGAGCGTCGATGCAGCAGCAGCCACGGAAGCGGAAGAATCCGATCACGGAATCGGGCCTGCTGAGTCAACTTGCCGGGAACGAGTTCGTTTTGAAGAACGTGAATTTGGAGGCGAGTGGTGAGTCGGTGCCGGAACTGAGTTGGCTCAGTGCGAGTGGTACGAGTTTGAAGTCAGGTACGAAGAATTTTACCGTTGTCAGGCGAGGGAACAGTAACAATTCGGATTTTAATTATCTAATGACATATTTGTGCTCATTTCCTATAGATTCCACAGTGTACAGTGAGTGTTCACATTCATAGAAAAAGAACAGGTTTTTTTTTTACTGTAATTTTTTTGAAAATCCATAATTTCTTTGGGTTCATAGAGTATATAAATGTTGATAACACATTTGCAATAGAATTGGTTTCACTAGTTGTCTTGTAATTCGTTTCTACTTTGCTTTGAATTTCAGTAAAGCGCGGATTTGATTAAAAATTGAATGGGGTTTCACGTTTTAAAGGCAATCGTAGATAAAAAAGTAAAAATAAATTACTAGTAGTAATAGGGAGTAGTAGTGAGGCCGTCGACCTCTAGCGGTTCTCGAAATTTATTGAAAGAATAAAAAAGGGTACTCCGATTAAGGGAGTTCAGATGTGTCAGGCGGGGCCAACTGTCACCTTGAATAGCTCACAGTCAGATCACGTCCGCACATTTACTCTCCTCAGCGTTTCCACTTTTGAAGTCAAATAATAAATGAAAAAATCGGGTCCGTAGATTTCAACCAGGTCACATGTGCTTGCCTGTGACTTGAGCTGTGAGCTTTCACACGCATCCCGTGCACACAAAATTTTGCAAGGATGTCATAAATCCGGAGTGATTAATTCCCCATTCTTAAAAAGAATTCACCATATTTCTATTTTTTTTTAAAAAAAAAATTTAAATATGTAAAAGTAAAAATATGTAAAATATACATATTTAAATTTATATGAATAAATAATTTTAATAAGGCATAACTTAACTATTTTCTCTTATATAGTTACAGTAAAAATCTCTTATATACTTATAATAATAAAATTAAGTTAAAATTAAATATACAATTACAAAAAACCAAACAAGAAAATAAATGAGAATTTAATAAATTAAAATATGTGTAAATAAAAATTATATAAAATATAGTATATTTTAAGTTATGCAAATAAAGAATTTATTATGTAACATTTAACTTGAAAATATTTTTTATATAAATGCAATAAATTGTTAGGTATTATGAACCATATAAATTAAAAAATCAAAATGAAACATAAATACTGGACAAAGTGAGCAATATGATGTACTCCTCCGTTCTTTTTTAGTTATCTTTCTGACAAATATTATACAAACCAAGAAATATAATTAATCATCATCCTTTTTTTTTTGTTAGGTATTCAATAATTACATACTAGATTTTAGATGACGTTTGATAACATATAAATTTCTTTATGTAGCAAAAAAACATATAAATTTCTTTAGAAAAAATAGCTTAATTTTTTCAATAAAAATAAGTAAATGAATAAAAAATAGTTAGAGTTAGTGGGAGTTCATTTATTTATTTTTTTGCTAAACATCCTATTTAAACTAAGAAATTTGCGGTTAGAGCACATTACACACAAATTATAAATAAATAAAAGAAATGGATAAGAAGTCCAAATGGAGAATTGAACCCCAACTTTCAAGTAATTGGGTATTAATGGACTTGACCACCGGCTCAAGTCCTCATCCGTTAGTGGAGTTCATTTCATATAAATTACGGAATAATAATAATAATAATAATAATAATAATAATAATAATAATAATAATAATAATAATAATAATAATAATAATAGCGAAAGAATTTATTTCTTCAAATGGTCCCACAAGGCATTAAGGCATAAACCTCCAACAAACCCCTACTTTTTCTCATCACAGCTAAAATCACTCGCAATGAATGTGACATGCCATGTGGATTTAATCACCTAATGGCTAATGCTATGTTTTAAATTTTGGCATATAAACTGTGCAGAAAATATACTATTACTGTATTTTTTTTTTTTTCTTACGGTGCGTTTGGTTGGAGGGATCTTAGATTACCCGTGGGAATGTGATTGCTGGGAATGTAAGATTACTGGGAATATGAGATTGCTGGGAATCTTATTTTTTGATGTTTTAAGATTATTGCGTTTGGTTAGATTGAGAATCTCAGATTTCTAGTTCTAATTAATTTACCATAATGTCCATGAATTTCAATTGAACGAATATTATAAATATGTCATTTTGCTACACAATAAAAATATTTAAGCCGATTTATTTTTTAAAATATTGAAAATTCTTTATATGTAATTTATCGTGTGATATTTACTTATTTAATATGAGAATATATTAAAATATGAGAATATATATAAAAATATAAAAATATATATTAAAATATGAGAATATATATATTTAAAAAAATATGTTTAAATAATTTAAAATTTTCCAATTTATTTTTTAAAATTTAATTTCATATATTTATCATTTTTTAGAATACAAATATCTAAATTTATAAAATAAAATAAGTATAAAAAGTGATGGTATAAAAGTCAAATTAATATAAAAGTAGGTAAAGTGGAGGTGGTAATCTAAGATTACCTGCCTTCCATGTGTGAATGTGATTCCCACCTAAAACACCCAATATTCCCACATCGGTGGGAATGTGAGATTCCCACATGAAACATGTCTCGAACCAAACATAGGCATCATGTTGCATTCCCTACCTAAGATTCACAGTGGGAATCTCAGATACCCGAACCAAACGCCCGTTAAAGTTTCAAACATTGAAAATTAGATAAAGCTTTCTTAATAAAGTAATTAATTACAGTTAAGTAAACAAGTACTTAAAATGGAGCACGTGGTTTGTAAGGACCATTAGTTTAGGATGGCAAAAAAGCCCATATCCAATGGTGAAAAACGAAAATCTAATTTTCGGTATGGTTTTGGGGGAGTGCTATCGGAGATGGGTCGGGGATTGAGGATTTTTTCGGGGATTTTATCGGGGACGGGGATGGGGATGGGGGAAGTAGTCCCCGCTCCGGCCCATCCCCGATATATCTTATATATTATTTATTATATATTTTTATAATTATAATTAATATTTTATAAATTTTACATAATACATTCTAAAATTATTACAAAAAGGATAAGGACTTGCTTTAGTGGTTAATTAATCGGTTCATCCATGATATATTTTAGTAGTATATAGTATTCCCCACCCGACGTCCCAACCCTCTGCAAAGTGAAAAATAATTATCAAATTCCATTAGTTTGATGAGTTGATTATATATTGGAAATTATTATGAACTTTTGATGTTGATTATAATATATTGTTAAGTAATCTATATGTGTGTTTTGATATACTCTGATTTATATTGAAAGTTGTCTCCTATAATATGGCTTAACCATTCCAAATACCGGAAAAAAAAAAAAGTTGGCTTGTACGGAATCCCCGATAAAGTCCCCGATGGGGATCGGGGAAATTATGATACCCGATGGGGATTCCCATTAAAGTCCCCGATGGGGATCGGACTGATTTTGGGATTAAAAATATTAATGGTTTTGGGGACGGGGATGTTACTCCCGTCCCGAAACCGACCTATTATCATTCCTACATTAGTTCCCTCTGTGCATGGTTACTTTTATAGAAGTAATCAACTAAAGCAATAAAACGAGTTGAATAAATAGCACGCGTTTGCCTTTTACTTTTTTTCCACATTTCTGTGTGCAAGAAAAAAAAATGGAATAACATTAAACTCAAAAGTTTTTTTAAAAAAAATTATTAATTGTACCAAAAAATATTTATTAATAAAAATAAATTATGACATTTTTGAGTGTGCATACTGGACCTAGAAGCTTTGACTTTTTTTTAAAAAAGAACAACATCAAATTGCCAAAGTGAAAGTAAAAAATCCATTTACCCCTACACAGCAAATGCTGGTTTATTTATTTATTTTTTAATGAAATGGATTTATAAATATTTTTTTTTGTCTCAATAGCCTATACAAATTAGGAACGGTGATGAGAGCCCAAGCCTTACAGATTACAAAGAAAAAAAAGGAATAAATAGAGACCTGATAGGAAATCCAACCCCAAACCTATAGGTTAGGAATAGAGATTATACAAGAAACATATATAAAGGTCTGAATTTAACTTATTAATTGGCCACGCGCTGTATGTTGGAGTTGTGGCCAAAATACCCCAATCTTTATTGATTATTTTCATTTTATTTTATAATAATAATTTTTAGAAAATGGGTTATTGATTATTTTAATTAATTAACTGATTATTTTATTGGGAAATTATTTATTGGTACCATTTTGAATGTTTTAGTTTGTTAAGTAGTACCAAGTTAAAAAATCTTAGTTTTTAGTACCAATTTATAATTTATTACCATTAGGTAAAAAAAAAATTCTATTTTTAGTATATGTATATGATTTTACTATTTTTTTGTTTTAATTTTTTTAACCACTAGATCAATTAATACTTATATCTTATTCAAAAAAAATTATATTTATAACGTAACTTTTAAATTTTTAAGTTTTGTGTAATATTTTTATTTTTTTCCTTAAATCTTTTTTATTTATTTTTGTTTTCTTTTATAACTCTTGTATGAATTATATTTGTATATTAATTTATTTATTTTTCCTTAAATCTTTTTATTTATTTTTATTTTCTTTTAAAACTCTTGTATCAATTATATTCGCAAAAAAAATATATATTTAAAATTTAAAAAGCTATGTAATATTTTTAATTTTTTGTTAAATATTTTTTTATTTTTTTTGTTCGTTTTTTAAAACTCTTATATCAATCGAGTATGTATTCATTTCAATATTACATAATTTTTTTAAAATACTAGTATTTAAAATATAATTTTATTCGCTAAAACATATTATTAATTCTTTTATTTATCTTTCTTAGGATGCTAAGAAATCTCTTTATTTTATTCTTTTATTCATCTAAAACAAAATTATCTTGGGATGAAAACAAAAGATACAGTGTTTATCTTGGGAGTACAAAATAAAATCTAGTTTAAATAGTAATTTTTTTTGTTGGGAATTTAAATAAATTTTTTTATTCGTCTTACTAAATAAAATTCTGTAGGTTAAAAAATATGGAGTATTTTTTTTT
Organism: Hygrophila difformis; assembly: GCA_030278955.1. Lineage (NCBI taxonomy): Eukaryota > Viridiplantae > Streptophyta > Magnoliopsida > Lamiales > Acanthaceae > Hygrophila > Hygrophila difformis. The sequence continues at coordinate 36,833,117 of JAOANR010000012.1, read as the reverse complement.
TGCTATGCGGCCTGTTACATGCTAGGGGAAAAATATAATTGATACAAGAGTTTTAAAAGAAAATAAAAAATAAAAAATAAAAAATTAAAGGAAAAAATTTAAAATATTACATAAATTCTAAAAATTTAAAATATAGATATAGTTTTTTAAAAAAATAAGATATAAATATAGTTGATTTAATGGTAAAAAGATAAAAATGAAAAAATGGTTAAATTTACATAAATATTCTAAAAATAGGAATTTTCACCTAATCGGTACTAGAAACTAAGATTTTTTAACTTGGTACTACTTAACAAACTAAAACCTTCAAATTGGTACCAATAAATAATTTGCCCTATTTTATTTTATTTCACTCACAGTCAAATAGAAAAAAATCTATATAAATTAGGAAATGAATGGCTGTAGTCCCTATCCGCTATCATAGTAAATTACAAAGGAATAAAGTTAAGGAGGTGAGTTTTTTTTGGTAAAACCGGGTATCCCCAGGTCCTATTAGACCCAAGACTAATCATTCGAAAATATGTATGGACAATGAGTATGCATCCCCCAAAGCAATTTTTTGCATTCACAAAACTCAAACCCGAGACCTTACTTAAGCTACTAGAGCCCCTAATCAACTCAAGTCAATTGCTGTTGGTTTTAAGGAACTCAGTTGATATAAAATTGATTTAAAAATATACAACAAAAATCATTTACTCAAACCCAAATCATATTTGGCTCATGTGTTGAAAAATGGAATTTAACACAAGTTGAATGTGGTGTATTTTTTTTTTTTTTTTTTGGAGGGAATAATGTGGTGTATTTGAATTTTGTGTTTCGTTTTAAATTTTTTGTGAGATATCTTAGTTTTTGTGATTATAATTATTTGTGATGTTAAGTATATATGAATGATACACCAAACGATTCTTATACACCATAATGTGCATATACAAATTAATAGCTTAAACCAAACCCCTCCTGCTATTGCTGTAGTTCTTTACGGGAGCGGTTAGGGAGCTGAATTTCTAAAATTCAGCTCACACTGAATGTGCTACCCGTAAGAATATGACGTGCTACTCGTAAATAAGACTAAAAAAAATTCCAATTCTTGATCAACCATAATTATGGGAATGAAGATACACTTACCAAATTAAAAAAGTAAATTAATGAGTAATTTATACCTACCATAAAATATTAAATTCATCATTTAAGTGATTGATATATATATGCCATATATATCTGTGTAACTTACATATATACATATATATGTGCTGGATTTATATGAAATGTGTGCTTATTTTATATTATACATGTGATGATTTTATTTAAAAAATGAGTTAATTTTATTTAATGCGTGTAACTTTTTTGTTAATGTATGTGCTGAACAATATGTATACTATATGTGTTGAGTTTATATGATTTGTTTATATTATACATGTGATGGTTTTATTTAAATAAATGAGTTGGTTTTTTATTTAATGCGTGTGAGATTTGTAATGGTGCATGTGTGGTGAAGGAACCACTCATGGGATGATTCTTTCTTCAAGAACATTGGGGAAGTGAACGAACAGAGTTAGATTGTTGAAAGAAGTTCAACAGAGCATTCCCAAGCATGGCTCCGGGAGAGTGAGGTAATTGGTGGAGGCGTACTCATTTCCAAAACCATATCATATAATTATGGGTACGGGGAATTTATTATAATTATTTACTAAATCCTTATATTAAGTTAATGAACACATTACTACCTAAATTAGATGATTCAGTTGGAACTGAATCAGTAGTGAAACCATTCCCGTTCTTTACAAATACTATAGATCCAACAAATTCAATATATAATAGAAAGTAACGTTAAGCATAATAATTAATCTAGAAAATCTTTTATTTGAGGTTCACATTCAAGTCTTGCAAATTATTATTGTTAATCTAGACAAAGCAATTAAACATGTTGTCCCGTGCCATTAATGTAGGCATTCATTAGAAATAAATACTCCCACTTGACTTGGAAGTATCTTAATATATAAGGTCCACAGAATATTATCTTAATCTTCCAAATCTTTGATTAAATCTTCATTTTGGGGTCCTATATTTTAATTTATTTCAATTTCCATTTGATGTCACAACTCACAAGTTTGGGCCCTTTCTTTCTGTAAGGCATCATTTTATTATTTTCAAAAGATATCCACAACAACCTTCATTTAATTTTTTTTTCCTTTTCCCTTCCATTTCACATATTATTATCAAGTATTGGTGCCAAAAGAAATAAATTAGTTGGTGAGGGTATGATTTATGCCTTTGCTTAAATCATTTCCTTTGAATGTTCAATTCTTTTACGGGGCGTTTGGTTTGGGATCTGAGATTCCTACTGGGAACCTTGGGTAGGGAATGAAATATGCTCATGTTTGGTTCGTGACATGTTTCATATGAGAATTTCACATTCCCACCGAGGTGTGAATGTTAGGTGTTTTAGGTAATTTCCACCTGGAGGGCAGATAATCTTAGATTACCACCTCCACTTTACCTACTGTTTATACTAATTTGACTTTTATACCCTCACTTTTTATACTTATTTTAATTTATAAATTTAGATATTTGTATTTTAAAAAATGATAAATATATGGAATTTAATTTTAAAAAATTAATTGAAAATTTTTAAATTATTTGAACATATTTTTAATATATATATTATCCTATTTTAATATATATTTTCATATTTTCTTAAAATTTACTTTTCTTCTATATATAAAATAAAAATAATAAGGATTTAGAGACATTAAATAAGTAATTATCATACAATAAATTACATATAATTTTTTTAATATTTTAAAGAATAAATCAGCTTAAATATTTCTATTGTGTAGCAAAATGATATATTTATAATATTTTCAATTGAAATTCAAGGATATTATGGTAAATTGATTTGAATTGGAAATCTGAGATTCCCAATCTAACCAAACGCAATAATCTTAAAACATCAAAAAATAAGATTCCCAGCAATCTCATATTCCCAGTAATCTTATATTCCCAGCAATTACATTCTCACTGGTAATCTAAGATCTCTCCAACCAAACGCACCGTTAGGGATGTCTAATTTATGTAATTCTTTGCATGTTGGAGCAATTATTGCAAATCCTTTTTGGTTGGCATAAGTAATATATATATATATATATATATATATATATATAATTATTGCACTCTTATATATATGTTGGTTTACATTTATAACTCTGGCTCTGCCAGTGGATATGAATTAGAAATGCAATAAACATAAGTTGTTTTACAGTCTGGTTTAGCATTAATGTTTTAAATTTTGTATATTTTGTTATGTATGAGCTTGATATATTATTACACTAGAGTTAGGGTACTGATAAAGGACTTGGCTATACTTGCAACCATGATGGGAGGCAGCTCTTATGGATGTGTTGACCTAATTAAGCAACTGTTACATGCATAAAACATTCGAGCTCAACCCCGTATATACAGGTGATGAAACATCACTTTAATATATTCGGACATCACATACATAATTGGAGCCATCACGTGGACAAAAATGCTCGATGAATGCATGGCATATGTCTCATTGCCTCCACGTGATGGCTGCGATTATGTATCTGATGTCTACGTCCACATTTTTTGCTGCCTTATTCCGTCACACGAGATCCAAGTCAACACAGACATCTTACAAACCTCTCGCTTTGCTCGGCCCTATAAGTAAGTAACCCCATTTCAGATTTAAAAATTACCATAAATAATAAATATTTTCCATTCAAATTGTCAAAGTCTAAACTCCACTGCTAAACCCTAAACTCTAACCTTCCCCAACTTTTAAATTTTCAAACTCAAGTCTCTAAACTCTAATTTAAACTCAAACACCAAATACCATTGTTCAAATTATCCTAATTAAAACTATCTATTATCATGTACATTTGGTAGATATATCACATTCTTATGTTTTTACACTAGTTTTAAAAGTCCAAGATCACAAGACAAATCATTCAAATAATTTGGCCACATGTAAATATGTACTCATATATTCATGTGCTAGGAAAAAGTTTTCATCAAGTAGTATAATAATTAATAGAGTACTAATTTAATATGGGTGGCTGATCCAACATGGTATATAGCTGATTGGTTTTGTCTTCTTTTAAAGATTAGAAGTTATTAAGATTGCCACGTTAGGAGATATTCATGATTCTATTGTATTAAAAAAAAGAAGTTTAAATTAAAAATTCTAAATTCTCTTGTCTTGACGAATTGGTGTTTTTAATTTGTCTGATAGTGGTTTTGTCATGTTATTAATATAGACAGTAGTATAATTAAATTGGCTGGTAAAGTTAGGGTGTATACTACTTGTCACTATCACGCCCTCAAACAAAATTAAATTTTGAAACAGCAAGTCATCACTATATATATAATATTAATGGTAGTGGGAAATCCAGACGACCTCATGATGTTAAATCATAGAAATAGAATTATGAGTTATTGAAGTTGTAAAGTAGTGAAGTAGTAGATTATATTGTAAAAGTGAGGTGGCGTGGAGGAGGGTGTAGAAGTAGAACCATCAATATAGTAGTAGATCGGATCGCCTAATTAAGTCCTCTCCTCTTAATTAGTCCCAAAACCAACATGTCTATTGTAAGTCCCAACCTAGTTGGCGACTTGACCTAATGTAAGTCCCCAATCCCTAAATCCCTTTATTGGAAATTAGCTCATTAACAGTGCTATAAAAATAACAAAATATTATACTCCTATATATATACAGTATATAGTTATAAATAAATTACTCCCACTTTTTTTTTTTTTCAAGTGATCTTTATTGTATTCATCTAATCATATTTTTATAATTTTTACTTATATAAAATTTAGTTATTACTAGTTAAAATTTTAAAATGTATTTTGGATTGTGTGATAATAAAAAATTTAGATCACAATCTTCACAATCCGTTAACGGATTCGCTGTTTCTCAAACAACCCTACCATGAATTATTGATAATTGGTTTGCTGATTAATTTTCCAGCAGGAGCTAACTCGAATAGTCGAATTGCAAAAGTTTCATGATTAATACTTAGCCGACATACATTTATACACAAAACACACATACTGTAGTATAATATTTGTAGTATACTAGTTTCTAACCAAAGGGATTATTGGGTTACAGAAATGTACTTGCTACTTATGAAGCATCCGATGCCAACAATACTTTTTACTAAATAATACCCCCTCTGTCCCATTTAAAATGTTCCATTTTATTTCTGCACACAATCCAATACAATTTTTAATCGTTAATAACTCAAAATATATACAACTAAAAATTATATAAAATATATATTCTAAAACTATACGACTAGACGAATCTAACAAGACCAAACTCGACTATTTTTTTCAAATATATAATTACAATAATATTGAGTCAAAGTTGAACAGAACAATGTCAAAAAGTCAAATGAGACAATTCAACTGGGATGGAATGAGTAATAATAATAATAATAATAATAATAATAATAATAATAATAATAATAATAATAATAATAAGGAACTAAAAATGAAATTATGAAGAATACTTATGTGATAATTAATGGGGATAAAGTTAAATGGTAGTGCCTTGCCGACTCTCTGATTTATTTGTCTGCTATCAATTATCATATATGTTTGCCCTACATTAATTAATCAATGCCAATAATACGAACTCTCCATAATTTTCAAAGAAAATAAATCTCTTTGTTTTTTTTCTCATTCCACACATTTCCATTTTATTTTTTTTATTTTTTTTAGGAGCCAAGCCAGAAAAAGGCTGATGGAACCCCTACCACATAAATTACAAAGAAAAAAAGGGGAAGAATAGAAGGCCAGGTGGGAAATCGAACCCCCAACAGCCCAACCTAAGGTTGGAGGTCATGGATTTAATCGTTTTATATATATATATATATATATTTTTTTTTTTTTTGAAAATGGGAATATATTCATTGATACTCCCTCCGTTTTTTTTAACATCACCCTTTGCATAGTAGATATTATTTATTAGATAACTTTGTTTCAACTTTTTAGCATAGTTATATAAAATAAAACATAGTCAAGTGAGATGTTAGATTCATCTAGTCGCGTAATTTTAGAATATCAAATTTTTATAATTTTTACTTATATATAATGTAGGATATTAATGATTGAAAATATGCACTGAATTACGTGCAGTGCAGAAATGAATAAGATGTTAAAAAACGGAGGGAGTATAAGATTGAAGACAAAGTACACCTCTACTCTCCACCGATCACCAAAGTACTACTTCCTCTGTTCTCAAATAAGTGCTTCACTTCTGCATTTCACGCAGTCCAAGACACATTTTTAAATATTTATAACTCAAATTTTATATAAGTAAAAATTATAAAAATTTGATATTCTAAAACTACTTGATTAGACGAATCTAACAAGATCTCACTTGACTATGTTTTATCTTATAGAACTATGTGAAAAAATTTGATCAAAGTTACTCAATGAATAGTCACTACTATGCAAAGGGAGCACTTAAATGAGAAACGAGGAAGTATATACTAACATAATACTATAACCCAACCTTTGCACTGAATTAGAGGTGTATGCACCATAAGAATTTTTTATTTGAGAATTTTGACCATTCTATTCAATTCAACTCAAGCCTCATGAGATTATCAATTCTTCAACTCCCACAAATAACTTAAAAGGATTATTACAATAAGAATAAGCCAACAATAAGTGAAGCCCCATTTGTAATACTCTAGTATCATACCTTCCGTACAACTAATACTGCCTTCACTTTCGACTCTTGGGCCACAGCAGCCCCTAAAAAGCTCAGAAAAATTGCATTTGCACTTACATGCTAAAATAATTATATTTAAAAATGCGGGAAAAACATATACGTATGAATAAATACTGTAAGAACAGAAAAACCTTTGATTTTTAACTACAAACAGCTGACTAAAACGACACGTCATTCAGCAGCTGCATTGCTGCCTTCATTTCCTCCTTGCGGAAGGGTCTCCAGGTCGGTACGGGCTTCTTTCTCTTCTTGGGAAACTGAAATGGTTGAATCCACATGATCGTGCTCAGTAGCCCCAGAAGAGTCAACGCCATTGCTGTCGTTGAAGGAACTTGTATTCCCATCAGTTCCATGCTCAGGCTCATTGTTATAGTTCTTCTGCTCAGTTGAGTTGCTCTCAGGATTCTCAGGATTGCTGCTGTCTGTGCCTTCAGGTGTTCTGGATTCTTGTTGATCCTTTACTTCACCAGGTTCTTCAGTGGTAGCAGAGTTATTTGGTTTCCCATCATCTATCTTTGAATCTGATTTCTGATCACTGGTGTTGTCCTCAGGTTTCCAGTTATTGGAATCAGTTGAGGGTTTTTCGTTGTGATCACCACTAGCTGAATTTGGATTATTGTCAACATTTTCCTTGGATTCATTTAGGTTCTGGCTACCTGAATTTTCCTCCCTCTTGGAATCACTCAGGACAACTTCCTTTGTTTCTGTTGTGGTTTGAGAATTCAGGACTGTGTTGTCAGAAACACTCGAAAGAGACCCATCCTTTTCGCCCTCTGACAAATGTGATTCTTCAACAGTACTATCTTTTTGATTCTCTGCTTGGTTATTATCTTCCAGCTGTTTTGAGGCTTCTACATCATTTCCACTGTTTGTCTCAAGTGAGACCTCAGCCAAAGCATTGTTATTTTCGGTTGGTGAAGCTTCACCTTGATTCTCTTTGTTCTCATTTTCCCCCGTGTTCGCTTCATTTTTGTTCTCTTTGTTCTCATTCTCTCCATTCGTTTCTTCACCATTGTTTCTATTCTCAGTCTCCTGTTTTATCTCCTCACTTTTGTTCCAGGTGTTCCCATCGTCTTGTTTTCCTTCTCCTTTGTTCTCATTTTCCTGTTTTGCATCCTCACTCTTATTCTCATTCCCTTGTTTTTCTTCTTCGACTTTGTTCTCGTTCTCCTGTTTTGCATCTTCACCCTTGTTCTCATTCTCTTGTTTTCCTTCTTCACCCTTGTTCTCATTCTCCTGGTTTGTTTCTTCACCCTTGTTCTCATTCTCCTGGTTTGTTTCTTCACCCTTGTTCTCATTCTCTTGTTTTCCTTCTTCGCCTTTGTTCTCATTCTCCTGTTTTCCTTCTTCGCCTTTGTTCTCATTTTCCTGCTTTCCTTCTTCGCCTTTGTTCTCATTCTCCTGCTTTCCTTCTTCGCCTTTGTTCTCATTCTCCTGCTTTCCTTCTTCGCTTTTGTTCCAGGTGCTCTCATTCTCTTGTTGTCCATCCTCACCCTTGTTGTCTTTGCCCTCATTTTCTTGTGGTTTCTCTTCACCTTTGTTCTCACTGCTCTCATTCCATTGCTTTGTTTCATCAGCATTATTCTCCTTGTTCTCGTTTTCCTGATGTGTTTCCGCGGCTCTGTTCTCATTGTTCTCATTCCATTGCTTTGTTTCATCAGCATTGTTCTCCTTATTCTCGTTCTCGTGCTGTGTTTCCTCAACTTTGTTCTCATTCCATTGTTTTCCTTCCTCATTATTGTCCTTATTCTCATTCTCCTGATGTGCTTCTTCACCTTTGTTCTCAATGCTCTCATTCTCTTGTGCTGTTGCTTCACCTTTGTTCTCTGTATTTTCATTCACAGTCTGTGTTTCTTCACCATTGTTCTGTTCATTCTCAGTCACACTCCGTGTTTCTTCACCATTACTCTCTTCATTCTCCCCCCTTGTCGTTTCTCCACCTCCATTCTCATTCCCATCAACCTCGCCAGTAGTCTCTCCACCTAAGTCCTCTTTAGTTTCGTTCTCCCCAGTATTTTCCTCATTGTTGTCATTCCGTTCTGCTGCTTCTTCAGTTTTGTCCTCATTCTCTTGCCCTTCAGAATTCACACCTTCTTCATTGTCACCTTTCTCCTCTACAGTTTCACTCTCATTTTCTTTGTTCTCGTCGCCACCTGCATCATTTTCCTTGTTCTCATCCCCATCGGTTTCATTTTCCTTGCCCTCTTCTGCTTCTTTTGTGCCATCAACCATGGCAATGTGTCCATTTTCTTCATCTTCAGGTTTGTTCTCATCATCAAAATGTTCAACTTCTTCTTTCGGATCCACATCCACAGGCTGGAGATCTTTCCTCCCTAACTTGATACTGCTGCTTCCATCTTGTTCACTCAATGAGGCCTTCTTATCACGGGACTGCTGAGCCTGGTAAAGCAGCCAGAAGCAAACTCCAAGCAGAAGAGATATCTGCACCACGTGCTTCACCTTAATCCCTTTGTTTCTCTGGTTTCTGCGAGGCGACTGCCTAAACATGATTGCTTTTAGCTTTATCCTGTGTCGGAGAACACACTCAAATGTCAAAGAAATCTTCGGCAAGATACATAGGACAACTTGACACACAACAAACCTTTGCTCGGAAAGAAATTCCAATTGATCAAATAACCCATAAGCTACGGTAAGAAATTACAACGATCTGCATATCTTCGACTCTTCACATAGAAATAATAAAGAATAGAACAGGTACAAGAGAATTGTTAAGGCGACAAGTTCACATGTCCACATTTCAAAATATTGCAAGATGCTTGTTTGTTCAATTATGGTGCCATTCAGATCCAAGTCAAAAACTGAAGTGGATATAATATTAGCCAAAATAGGATAGGAAACAAAAACATTGCCAACATCTAAAGGCATTTTATACTAGTAAAGCTCACAAGTCAACCCTACTAAATAATCATTCCATTAGAGTAAATTGAGAGTAAATATAAATCTAATTTTGTACAGAATCTTTTTCAATCTCAAGGGAAAATAAAGAGCCACGCTGAATGAAAGAATTCAAGTGCGAAAAAGCACCAACAAAACCAAATAAATATACAGAGTCACCAAATCGGAGGGAAATCTGCTACCCAAACGAAATCGATATTGCAAGAACTTAAAACATGAAATAATCGGCCGACAAACAGCTAAAAAACTTTTAAATCCAAATCCTAATTAATTAAAACAGATCCGTTATCACCTTTCCAATTCATTTCATTAGCACTCACCGATGCCGGTGTCAGGAATCAGGAATATAATAAAAGAATAACTAATCAAAAAGTTCGAAAAGGAAAGCTAAACAAAACCCTCAGATCCACATTTAAGGAAGCAAAAATGTGCTTTTTCAACAGTAAATAATCAGAAAATCAGAACGGTGGCTGTGATGCAAATAAAGTGATAAAAACGCTAGGAGATGAAGCAATATTACTTGAGAAGTGATGCAACAGCCACAGCAACAACAAAACAGCAAAACGACAGTGAGGATTAATAGTAGTAAATTGGAAAGGGAAAATGAATGCAAACCTTGCAGAAATGGCGATCAAATGCTATGCTGATTGCTGAATTCCTGGAAATGCGTAGATCTGAATTTTGCTTCCACAGACTGTAGTTGTGCGCCACAACTATCTTACTGTACCCTTCCAGTCTTCTGCAAATACACATATACGGTGTGTATCTTTATATATACACAGACAGAGAGAGAGAGAGAGAGAGAGAGGGAGGGATTATGATTTACTTTATGAGGTTGCATCCACAGTACACACAATTGAACATGCACTCACACCGACAACGCATTTTATTTTACTAAACCTCCACTATTAACCGTTTTTATTAATGAAATAACCTATATATATATTAAAGCATTAGTGAACAACCTGTCCTATATTTAATATGGTGCTTCCATTTCAAATTTCTATTTTTTATAAATTTTTGCATTTTTTAATTTATTAATTTTATATTTTCACATTTATTTATTATAGATTTTCAGTTTTTGAAATATATGTAAATCCTACAATATCAACTTTTTAAAAGATTTGAAATTTGAAATTTTGCATATCTTATTTTATCTATATTATTTTACATTTTTTAATTTACTAATTTTAGATTTTCGCATATATTTATTTATTGATTATAGATTTTAGTCTATCATGTATAAAATCTATTATTTTCTTATAAATTCTCACTCTATCATCTTATCCTGCCACTATATATTCACTTTTAAAAAGATTTTAAAGATAAAATCTGAAATTTTGTATTTTTTATTTTATCTATGTTGGATTTTATTTATTTGTGTTTTTTAATTTATCTATTTTAATTTTATTGCTGCATTTAGAATTTATTAAAGCATTAGTGAACAACCCGTCCTACATTTAATGTGGTGTCTCCATTTCAAATTTCTAATTTTTATAAATTTTTGCATTTTTCAATTTATTAATTTTAGATTTTCACATTTATTTATTTATTTATTATAGATTTTCAGTTTTTGAAATATATTCCTACAATATCAACTTTTAAAAAGATTTGAAAGATTTGAAATTTGAAATTTTGCATATCTTATTTTATCTATATTATTTTGCATTTTTTAATTTACTAATTTTAGATTTTCGCATATATTTATTTATTGATTCTAGATTTTAGTCTATCATGTATAAATCGATCATTTACTTATAAATTCCCACTCTATCATCTTATCATACCACTATATATTCACTTTTAAAAAGATTTGAAAGATAAAATTTAAAATTTTGTATTTTTTATTTTATCTATGTTGGATTTTATTTAATTGCATTTTTTATTTTATTTATTTTAATTTTATTGCTGCATTTAGAATTTATTTATAGACCACATAATTATGACGAGCTTTTGCACTGGCAACTAAGAATTATGTTGCGTTTATGTTTCAACATGGTGAACTGTTGTAATGCAGTATATTTGTGTAGGTTTGATCTCAACTTTGGTTATATTTTTTTGTATGGTGAATGATGTAATTAAAATGTACATTGCACGTCAGATTTATTTATTCATATTAAAGATATATTAATGTGTATATGGCAATCCCAATTTTTAGTTTTTAAAAGATATTTAATTTCCAATTTATATGGAGTTCCCGCAATTTTTATTTTTTTAAAAAAAATGGAATTTCAAATTTAAATGGAATTTGCAGTGTATATATGAAATTTATATTATTAAAAGATACATTAATGAATATATATAAAATATTTGTATATATTAATTAATGTATACTCCCTCCATTTTTTTATATCTTCTACACTTCTGCGTTTCATGCACTTCAATACCTACTTTAACGATTAATATCTCAAATTCTATACAAGAAAAAATTATGAAAATTAAATATTATAAAACTATGTGATTAAACGAATCTAACAATATCTCACTTGACAATGTTTTATCTCATGTAACTAAGTTTAAACTTGAATCAAACTTACTCAATGAACAGTATTCACTATGCAATGGGTGAACATATAAAAAACACAGGTAGTATTAATTAATGTATATAGATAGGCCAGGTTTTCACAAAAATGTGTCACTTCTCTTAAAATTAATATACAATTATCTATTGCGAATAGAAATAAAGTAAAGAGATAATAACTAAAATAGGCCACGAGAAGGAGGTCCCTCCACTTTGGGGCCAGAATATTTTGATTTAGAAAAATGGGCTATTAGAAGTATTTTGGGCCTAAATTTAGGCAATTTAGCCGAATTCGGGTTGTGATAGCTTAAAAGTGGATTTAATTTTTCTTTAATTTACACTCTCTATCTCATTATTTGTGTTTCAAAACTTTTAAACACGTCGTCCAATATATTTGTTTAATATTTAATATCTTAAAATGTACATATATAAAGATTATGTAAAATATATATATATATATTCTAAAACCACATGATTAGACAAATCTAACAAGACCAAATTTGACAACATTTTTTCATATATAATTACGATTATATTAGGTCAAAGTTGATTAATAAAAGACACTTTGAGTGCGTCGGATGGAATATTTTTTAAGAAATACTCCATCCGTTTTATAGTAAGTGTAACACTAGGAAATGATACAAGATTTAAGATAAGTTAATAAAATTTATTTAGTTGAAGCAATTAAATAAATAAAATAAGTCATTTGACTTTATTCCTTTTGAGTTTTATTTTAATGAATATAAAAAATTAAAAATTTAAGTAAAATTAGTGTAAATTATTAACCTTCAAAACATTTCAAATATGGTAATGTAACACTTATGTTCAAACACCCAAAAAGGAAAAGTGTAACATTTAAAAAACGGATGATGTATTTCATTAATCTATATTTTAACGGATTTGTAATTGACGAAAATCAAATACTCAAAAAATTGTGATTGTGAATGATCAAAGTAAGTTCATATTGAAAGACTAATTGCTGCAAATTCTACAAGTTTGAAATTTTTTTCTGGAATGCCGGTACTAAATGAAGTTTTAACGTCTGAAACAAATAATATATTGATACTGGAAGAGACATATTATAATAAGGAATAAATTAAAGCGGATCATACTAAGTTATTACCTTTGCTGATTAATAATAAGAAGAATGTTTATAATAATATAATGTCTGTAGTTGATAGTGATGGGGGTTGATTAATTTTTCTTTACGTGGCGGAACTGAGAAGACAGTTATCGATAATTTATCTAAAAAATATTATGTTTAGCCCTTCATGGTAAATGTAATATTGTGATGCCTGTAGCATCAATGGAATAGCACCCCTACTCATTCCAAAAGATATGACTGCACATTCTAGATTTCGTATTCCACTAAATTGTGACGAAAATTTTATCTGCAAAAAACTTACCTCAGAAAATTATTTAACCTCTCTTCTCATTCTAACAAAGCTCAATATTTGGGATGAAAATTCTTGATTAGTAGAATGATTATGAGCCCGTATGAATTAACCAAATTATTCACTCGATTTCAGAGGAAAAAATTCCACTCGCAGTTTGTTTTACTATGACTATAAAAAAAGAAAAGAAAAAGTAGATGTCAACCTTTAAAGAATGTTAGATTCTATCGTCAAAAACCAGTTATTACCAATGTCAGTGATATGTTGCAATATCTCGTGTCACTATAAAGAGGGGACTCGAAGTATTAATAGTAATTAAGATGGATTAACTTAAGATACTATAAGAAATGTTATTTATAATGAAAATTATATATGGCAAAAATTTGCACAATGAATACTTCACGTACGTGATGGTAGTTGGTAAAGCTGGTATTAATCTTGATGATATAAAATTAGATGTGACATTTCCAGATGATAATTTTATAAACTCTGCGTGAGATTCTATAGCGGTAATTGTTGAGAGTACTTATACAAATATAAATTACACAACTTCAAATCCAAAATTTTTTATATATTAACCCTACCAATGAGATTGTTGCTACAATCAATAATTACATCATGAAACGTATGTCTGCAAATGAAAATGTATATATATCTGTTTTAATAATATTTTTTGAGAAATAATCCGTTTTATTCCCACAAAAGCACAACTGAGTTCACATCCACCAAAACATCAATGCCTCTCTACTACAATCAATTAACAATATTTGTCAAAAGGATGAAAGCATAAATAATGCCAATGAATTATTTTCACTAGAATATCTAAACAAGATCAATTGTTCTGGATTACTGAATCATGAAATATAGTTGAATGAGGGTTGCATAGTCATGCTTCTTAGTAATATATATCCATCAAATAAATTATGTAATGGAAGTAGGTTGATAGTAACCAAGATGCGGAATTAGATAGTTGGGGTTAAACTAATTTTCAGGAAACCATGAAAGTAGAAAATTCTTATGAGCCTCTTTGATTTAACCAAATTTTTTATTCGATTGAGATGAGAAAATTCTCACTCACAGTTTGTTTTGCTATGATTATAAACAAAAGTCAATGTCAAACTTTACTAAAACAAGTTTTTAGTCATGAACAGTTATGTTGTAGTATTTCGTGTCACTATCAAAATATGGCTAAAAGTATTAATATGCAATTAAGAATTATTAACTCAAGATACTACAAGAATTGTTGTTTACAATAAAATTTATATATGACACCAAATTTGCGAAATGGGTTGATGCAGGTGATGATAAAGCGGGTATTGATTTTGGAGATGTACAATTAGATGCGACATTTTCGGATGATATTCTTATGAACTCTACGGGTGATATAGCGGTAATTTTTAAAAGTACATATACAAATATAAACTGCACCATTTCAAATTTTAACATTTTAAAAGATAATGTTATACTAGCCCATATCAATGAGATTTTTCACTAATTGTGAGAAAAATTTTCATATTATGCTTCATACTTAGTTTTAAATTTTATTTTATCTTAATTTAAATTTCAAATTAATAAAAACATTATTTTAAAAGTTGTTTTTATTGATCTGTTATGTTTGTATCGGAGAAGCCTCATAAGCTAAAGAATACAGTATAATATAATTTATTTGTTTGTTTAAAAATAATATAATAATTATATTATCATATACATCATCTTTTGAATATATAAAAAAATCAGTACACATTTTTCATTACTCAAAATAATTTATATTATTACTTTATATAATATATATATATTATATAAAACATAAAATTATGTCCGTCGAGTCTCGACGGGTTATTTACTAGTTACTCTTAAAACAATACTAGTACTACTACATGCTTTCTGCCAATATATTAATTTTATTTTTATTTCGTTCCAAATATTATCTCTCACTATTATTTTAACATTTAATATATCAAGTGAAAATTAAATAAATAAATGTTTAGAATATATATTTTAAAAATATGTAATCTATATATATTTAAAAAATGATTAGTTAACAATCTATTCTAAATTTAATGTGTCATTTCAAATTTCTAATTTTTTTTTATAGATTTTTACATTTTTAAAATTATTAATTTTAGAGTTTTGCATTTATTATTTATTTATCATGTTAAAATATCTATTAATATGGATATGAAAAATCCCAATTTAGAGTTTTTAAAAGATATGAATTTCCAATTTATATGGAATTCTAACAATTTTTAATTTTTAAAAGATTTGAAATTTCAACTATTGAATTTTTTTTATTTATTTAGTTTAGATTTTTGCATTATTTATTTATTTATTTTTATTTTTATATTTTATATTCCAACAATTTTCATTATTTTTATCCAATTTTTAGTTTTTGAAAGATATGAATTTCCAATTTATATGAAATTTCACAATTTTCAGTTTTTAAAAGATTTGAAATTTGAAATTTTGTATTTTTTATTTATTTAATTTAGATTTTTCTATTTTCTATTTATTTATTTTAGATTTTTTTCATTTTTTATTCCAATAATTTTCACTTTTTTAAACCCAAATTTCAGTTTTTAAAAGATATGAATTTAAAAAAATTGATATGAAATATATTTTTCTCCCGCGCTCCGCGAACGGGTGTTAGATTTTTTTTAATATTAACTTGATTAATTTAAAATGATAGGTGCTATTATTTTAGTATCTTTATGAACAAACTATTATCTATCTATCTATTTATATATTAAATTCTGAATACTTTTTGATCTTTGCAAACTATTTTGTTCTTATTAATTTTAATTTAATTTATCCTTCTTAATTTTAAGAGGTTAATCAGTCATTATACCCTCATTTCAAGATCAACATCTATTATTAAAACACATAGTTCACACGTAAGCGCTGAGTAATCGCTGTCTAATTCCAAGTCATCTTCCACGTCACCAATATCTATATTTAGAAAATAAATCTATCTATTAATATAACAAAATCTTGAAAAAATCTTCATATATATTTAAAAAGATATATTTTTTTATATAATTTATTTTTATTGTATATATAAATCGATCTATAAATATAACAATTTTTTGATACATATAAACTCATTTTTTTCTAAACAAATTCTATGTAATTTTTTTCTTTTTAAAGAAGAAAAGAAAGAAAATGAAAAAAAAAAGACTAAAACACATCATAATTTAATTGTTAGACATAATATCCATAATCCTTATTTATTTCAATGTAAATAAAAATGTATATGAAATTCAGATTAAATTTCTATAAAAACATTTTTATATAAGTAATTTATATTGTAAAAGGATATAAGAAGTATTTTAGTATAAACAATTGTAAAGATTTGTGGGAATTATAAATAGTTTTGGATTGTAGCAATATTTTGACTCAAAAGTTCTAATATTCTCTTGAAGTGATCATGACGTCCAAACATGATACAAAACACGTGAATATAAACTTTCAATCAAATATATTTACCATTTTATTTTTACAAAGAATAACTTAAATTGAACATTTAACATAAATATAAATATTCAATACTAAACTCATCAAGTTTTCCACTTGCTCTCATTATTTTAGATATGAAAGCAAAATTATTTACATTTAGTTTTTTAACAGTAAAAATAATTTATTTTATGTTATGTCCATTCAGTTGTGGGTTTGAATTTTCATTTAATCCTCTTATTCTCTCATTTATTTCCCTTTTAAATTTTTTTTACATGCATTCCAACCACTATTTTAAACAAAAGACTTTTTTTTGGTAAACAAGTCTGAGAAGGTGGGCAAAGAGAAAAAGAAAAAGGAAAATCGAAAACACAAACAAAAGACTTTGAATCTCATGTAATCCAAAAAAAATTATATTCTCATTTTATATCCTCATATAAGTTCAACACCCGTGCGCAGCGGACAAAAAAATCTAGTAAAATGTAATTTCTATTATCATTTTTTTTTCAAAATGACATAAGAAATAAATTTTAATTTTTTTTCAAAGCATAAATTCAAAATTTTATGCAAAGGAAATATAAATAGAAAAATTAATTCATTAAGATTATAATTCCTCCTAATTATAAATATAATATGTATAATTTAAATTTTTAAGTATATTATAACTTTCGCCTTTGAAAATCATTCTTAATCACCGACAAAAATACATTGACTAATAAAAATATATATAAAAGGTAAATTATTATAATACTAATTTATGTACACAAAATGATGTATTGATTTTTTCTTATTGATGGAGTAGTTTTTTTCTTATCTATATTATTTAGTTTCAGAAATACTTTTTTTTACAATAAAAATTTAGAGGAAATTTTAATACTCCTTAATATTTTAGTCAAAATAGTATAGATATTTATTTAAAGACTTATGTATCTATTTTCTTTAATGCTTAAACCCGTAATATATATTTTTTGTAAAGGTAATTAATTATGACCTAAAAGGATAATATAGGCATCACAGTAAAATTATGATTCCATAATTTATTATATTATATTCTCATATTAGGAACAAATGGTGGAGATGAATAGATTTGCAATCCTACGTCATGAACTTATGAGATGGTAAATACGAGCAATGATTATATCATGAAACGTACGTATGCAAAATGAAAAGGTATATATGAGTTATAACAAGATTTATCAAGAAGATAAAAACATAGAGATTGACGATAAAATATTTTCACCGGAATATTTAAGCACGATCATGTATTCTGTATTACAGAGTCATGAAAAAAGTTGAATGAGTGTTGCATAGTTATGCTTCTTTGAAGTATAGGTCCATCAAGTAAATTATGCAATACAAGCATATTAATTGTAACAAATATGCGGAACCATACAATTGAGGCTAAACTAATTTCGGAAAACCATGAAAATATAAAATTCTTGATTGGTACAATGATTATTAGCACGTCTTATTTAACCAAATTGCATATTCAATTTCAAATGTGAAAATTCTCACTCGCAGTTTGCTTTGTTATGATTATAACCAAAATCCAATATCAATCTTTACAAATGTTGGACTCTATTTTCCGAAACCGTATTTTATCCACGAACAACTATATGTTGTAATACTCGTTTCACTAGCAATAGGGGCTCAAAGTGTAACGTCCCAAAAATTTAAACCAAATTTCAGCGACGTTACCGCCGTACTAAACCACCTAAATTGTTGGCCAATCAACTTAGGCTTAGTAATATGAAGCTGGGTACCTGTAAAATCACAACATAAACTCCAATAGACTCCGTAACATAGTAACATAACAACCATATCCGGGAGACACTCCCTGAATGCAGCATATAAAATGTTTAACTCGTTTCCTAATAACCATGGTCGACAGTCATCATTGGCGAGAGGACACCACCCTCTCCCATCATGATGAACTGCCCGTCAACATCACCCCCTCCGCCGACGAATGGCCTACGCAGGGGCAATAACACAAATGAGGGAGCCGGATAGTCTACACGGACCAGAGCGGCGTCCAGCGGGTACAGGCACAGGGTACACACCCAATTGCCAACCGTGCAACTCGCACAACACACTAACCCGGTATATCAGCTGAATATCCCGTCACGGTCAAACCAAACAAGGGAATAAATCCCAACACATACAAGGAATAAATCCCAAACCATACAGAGAATAAAATCTCAAAGAACTGTATACATCTGACTGAGGTTTGCCACGCCTCGCATAGTGGCAAGCATTACATAACTCAGGCAACCTACTAGATCCATACAAATAACATAACTCCAATTTTAAAGCATAATAGTTTAACGTGAGACTTATAAATTTGTCTAGGTTCTTATCTAGTAAGTTCCAACATCTCCAAACATTATTTAACCTACATCAAGGAAGGAAAATAATAATACGGATGAAAGAAACATAAAATTTGAGGGAACACAATGGCTTCTAAAAATGCAGCTGGATTTTTGTCATAGGCAAGGCTATCTACGCCAAAATGGAAAGTCTGGCGTAAGTAAACACCAACACTGAAAAGAAAGAAAATTGCACAGGTTGGCGTCGGCTAGGCCACCGACGCCAAGAAGAGCCCCCTGGCGTAAGTCTATGCCAGGGCTGAAAAGGGAGAAAAATTCTCCTCTACTTGGCATCGACTAGGCCAGCGACGCCAAGACTAACTCCCTGGCGTCAATTTAGGCCAGGGCTGACTGTCCAAAAATTGTCCCAGCTTGCTACCATTGTACGAATTCAAGCATTATCTTATCCCTTTCCTTAATTATGTGCTTCCCAAGCTCCCAATTTGGTCTTCTCAAGCTCTCCTATCTCCACCTTCAAATGCCACTATACAATTTAAAACATGCATCAAAGTCAAGTGTAAGATTCACCTATCCTCTTCAATTCAACATGAATTTTTTCCAAATTTTCAGATTAACTCTCCCACTCAACTTCAAAATCAAGTGTAAAACTTACCCAACATCATGTATGAAGTTGAATTCTAAAGATTCAACCAATTCCAAACTTCCCAAGCCAATTTCTACAAAAACAACAAGATCCCCAAATTCAAGCTTCAAACATGATTATAACTTCAAATGGAGAAAGAACAAGGAAGGAATAACCTTACCACAACCACTACTAAGCTCTAATTCTTCAATCTTCCAAACTCCCTAGCTCAATTTCACCTCTTGGTTCAAACCCATTTTCTTCCTCCTCCTTCTTGTAGCTCTCGGTGGAAAGGGATGATTTTTGGCTTGAAATTGGAGACTTCTCCCTTACTTAACCGATGCCACATGTCCTGCTGGGCTGGCCAGATTCTTGGGCCGGTTATGGGCTTTTATTACTCCTTGCTAACTCCCTACTTCTACTAACTAGTTTATGGCCCAAGTTCTTCTACACTTCTTCTTGTTTGGGCCCTTTTATTTATTGGTAAGCTCTTACCTAATCCACCAATAATTTAAAGTTAGTAAATATTAATTATAATTAATTAAATTCATTTACCAATTAATTAGTCGGGATGTTATATTCCCCCCCCCCCCCCCCCCAAGGATCATTCGTCCTCGAATGAAATAGAAAATGGAGTAACTTTTTACCTCTTCACTGAATTGGAGTTAAGTCCAATTCAGGGTAGCGCTCTGTTATAAACTTTACTATCTCCCATGTAGCATCTTCGACTCCATGTCGTGACCATACGACTTTTACCATCGGAATCACTTTGTTTCTTAACACTTTCTCTTTGACATCCAACACTGCCACAGGGTATTCTTCATATTCCAAACTTTCGTTCAATTCGATTTCATCGGGCTGAATTATCTTGTCGGGATCCGACATAAATTTCCTTAACTGAGACACGTGGAACACGTTGTGAACGTTTCCTACCTTAGAAGGTAAATCCAACTGATATGCTACCTTTCCGATTCGTTTGGTTACCTCATACGGTCCAATGTAGCGAGGGCTTAATTTTCCCTTTTTCCCGAATCGTTTTGCTCCTCTCACTGGAGACACTCGCAATAATACCCAATCTCCCACTGCAAATTCTATGTCTCGTCAGTGAAGATCTGCATAACTTTTTTGGCGATCTTGGGCTTCTTTCATTCGATCCTTGATGATACGCACGATCTCTGTGGTCTGTCTATCACTTCTGGTCCCAAGATAATGCGTTCCGAAGGATCACTCCAACAAAGAGGAGTTCTACAGCGTCTGCCATACAATGCCTCAAAAGGGGCCATGCCGATGCTCGCATGGTAACTATTGTTATATGAAAATTCCACCAGTGGTAAATAACTGTCCCAAGTACCTCGGAAATCCATAATACACGTGAAGCTTCTCGGGGGAATCCCCTCCTATTTTAAATTTGTTGTTTGCTACGATGATCCCCCGTTTTGTTTGTGCAAAACTACTACAATGATTCTTGACTCTCTTTCTAACATAATTCTTATAGAGTATTTCAAGAATATGCCTCGTTTACACTACCGAAAGCGCTCGGTATCAAGCTTGCAGTATTTATTTATTTGTCGGGATCGTTCACTAGAGAGTTATACGATAGAAGTATTTTAATAACACCATGAATCTTAGAATTTAAACATAATCCTAGGTTTGTGTTGAGTAATGAATTTGTCTAAATTCTAGTTCTGAAAAGTAAAGTGCAGTAAAGCATTAAAAGCAAGGGTAGAAAATAACAGAAAGCATTAAATGGTGAAAATACCTGATGGTATCGTTGATATTACGAGTTTAAAGAATTATTATAGACTTAATGACAAACAAACAAAATAAGACTATGCTAGACTAATCATGCTTCCATGTTTCATAATGATGAGTGAACTTAATGAGACGAGATAAGTCATTTATCTAGGTTTATCAACTCTTCATGTCTTTTATCACTTTCCCAAGACGAGTACTTGTAATCTAGTGTCATGACCTTACAGCACTGAATCATGAGACATTTCCACTAAGAAATAATCGATCAGACTTATCTCTTGGCAAAAGCTTTTAGAACTGTCACTTAATCTGTTTCTTTCGAATTCAGATTAAGCCATTGAAAACTCAAGGTCACTACTAATCGATCTTGTACTAATCTGAACTTGTTGTTGTCCTCTTTTTATCTTGCAAAAAGAATTAACTTGCATTCCTTACTTGGATGTCCTCTTCAAGAAATTGAAAAGCAAGTATTTAAATCTATCATCCAAGGGTTGTGCAAAACTAAATCTTCCTCAAAATAATTCCAACAAGTATTTGTAAGAAATAATAGCCTTGTAAGTATTTCAAGATGAATTTGCTACTCAAAATCCTTGACTTATCTAGACTACTCGGATTCATACAGATTTATTAGCATGAGAATTCTCTGTAAACAAGTCTGAATACACATGACTTGACTTAGGATTAGTGAGATTCTGAAGGTTGATTAACTTCCTACCCATAGCATATGATTAAGCTATCATAACTTCTATGGCCCCTGGAAATTAACTCTTCAATATTCTCACTAATTCTTGGAACAAAAGATGGTTTTTGAAACATCTTTCCCTTTTAAACGACAGGTACTAGATATCCAACAGTAAAACAAGTTTGTTCTTAATAACCCTGAATAAATGATGTTTGAGAAAACCTGTATCATCATCTCATTCTCAGTATGTTTGTGAAATAATGATGTATATTTGGATATGAAATGTAATTTGCAAGAAGAAGTAAGATACTCTGCATTATCCTGGGAAATCTCCCAAAATACTATGGTTATATGTATTAGTATATGTATAAAGAAACGATGATGGTTCTGAATCCTCTAAGTAAAATGCTAGAGTGCTCCAAAAATATACATTAGGAGCTAGACAGAATATAGGAAATTGTTTTCCTTAAAAAGATTTGAGAATTAAATATACAAAATATGTGTCCAAGATGACTTGCAGTAATTATCTCGGGGTTTAAAACTATGAACACTCTAATTTTCCGCGCGCTGTATTTGTACAGCGTGGAGGGAGTTATTATTCAAATAATGTTCCTCAGAATGTTCCTCGCAATAAGATTTGGAAGTGACACAGCGAGGTTGTTTAATTCCTATTTATACAGTAGGTGATATATACTTATAGCGAGGATATATTTGGCTTCCTTCAGAAAAGGAACCAATTCTGATGTTATCTCAAGTTGTTCCCTCGCTTTGTTCAAGTGAACAAAGCGAGAGCTCTGATATAACATGTTTGAGAGTTTCTTGATAAGGTTGTTCCTCACATCATCCCAGTGATGAGATTAAAGCGATGATGAATTATTGTATGAAGGAAAATACTAAGTATGAAGTATGATTGAAAGTCTTCCTCGCATTATTCCCATTTCAAAGATATTGCGTGGAAGATTTCTCAACCTTGTTAAGGTGAGTGAATCTAAGTTTCCAGTTCTCAAAGATTGCCACATTATGTTTAGTACTGCGTGGGTCTTTTAGAACTTAGTAAAAATTAATTCACTTAACCTTTAAATTTATTATTCGAAATCGAAATTAGATTGAATTGCAACTGATATATTCATTCAATCAATAATTCTGATAAGAACAACACCTAACTCAAGAATGCAATTTCAAAGATCTGAGAAACATGTATTTGCGAAAAATTGTAACACGAAGATTAACAATATGGATGAATTTTAAGCTGTGAAATATGAGTTTTCTCAGAAATTCAGAATCAAGCATATGCCGAGGCTTATGTCATTTCTACAAAATTAGAGAAATCGAACGATGGATTCATATCAGGATTTAAGAATCTCAAGATGTTCGCGAAAACAAAAACTGAGATTTATCAGATTATACCACGTTCCCCTGAATTTGGCCATCATACTTGCAAATTCAGTCATATCGATTCAAAGATTACGATCCAAAAGTAAACATCTAACCCAGTATATGATTTTCCTCCACATATCATAGATTGCAACAAAAGAAATAATAAAAAAAAACGAAAACACCTGGAAATCTGAATTTCATCAGGAAAATTTGCGAAATCGATTCGATGAAGTCGATGAAAACAAGATGAACGATCGTCGAGGTGATGGAATAAATCATCCTGATTGCCATTCTTCTCTCGAGGAGAATCTAATTCTAATCTACTGAACAAATTCAAACTAATCTACTAAAATTTAAAACCGAATATGAAGAACATTAACATAAACCGCAAA
The DNA here is from genome assembly GCA_030278955.1 of Hygrophila difformis. Classification (NCBI taxonomy): domain Eukaryota; kingdom Viridiplantae; phylum Streptophyta; class Magnoliopsida; order Lamiales; family Acanthaceae; genus Hygrophila; species Hygrophila difformis. Next base: position 36,808,918 of record JAOANR010000012.1, on the reverse strand, counting down.
AGTAAATTGGAAACCCTAGCTATCCTACCTAATAAGGACTCTAAAATTAAACAGGAAAAAATTCGAGTGAGTCTTCAGTCCTCCAGTCCTTCTGAGTTGATCCCCAAGTGGGTCTATTTATAGAGCTGCAAAAATAACTGCTTCCCGCCCTAGTGATAACTGTTCGCGCTGATACTCTCTCTCTCTCGCTCCACGCTTCGTCCCGTTCATCAAAGTGTGCGCTTTGTGAAGTTGCTTTTCGTCAAAGCGAGAACTTCACAGTCTTCTTCAATAAATTCCATTCTCGCTATATCCTTCCAGCTTTATCAACTCACACAAATGCTTCATTCTCACGCGATGTCAAGTGATTATCGCATAGATTTTCAGTCTCTGAACATTCTGCCTTGAACTTATCCGGATTTCACCTTTAAATCCTCACGACGTCTCTTTCTTTCCCTCGCGATGTGAATGATCCTTTCCAGACTTGGATCTTCAGTCCTCGCGACATTTATTCTACTTCACACAGCTCATTTCCTGCTTAGCAACAAATCGAGGATCAGTTCAGATAGAAACATAGCGTGAGACACTTGTGTAAAAATCTAAGAATTTCAAGCTATTTCTTTGCATTTTTAAATCTTTTACTAATCTTGATCTTTCCACGATTTATATATTTCTTTTCAGTTCTTCATGAAATATTGAAGCAAAATACAATTGAAAACTATCATGAGGACACATATTTGGACGAAAATGACAGTCAAGAATGACTATCATCACCATCCTCACATTTAGAACCACTTGTCCTCAAGTGGTAGGAACTGTAAAGTTTCAAAGAACGAGTCTAAATTGTGGCCTCCAAAATTCAGAATTAATATAAGGTATTCCTTGGCTCATTGCCTTCTCTTTTCCAACTATTTCAAGCTTGACTCACTCGATCAATTGATGCTTCATACCTGATTTCAAGTTTACGAGGCCCAATGAAAGTATTAACTAGAGTGATTTCTATTTATAAGAGTTATTGCATTGTTCCTTAGTTAGTCAGATTTTCTCCTTTCATGCTCAATCCTGTCCAACTTATGTGCACACTTTATGGTTCTGAATCCTTGGCAAAAAAAGAATAAAGTTTTTTTTTTTATATCAAGGGGTGGCTTCTCGTGGCTTTCAATAGCTTGGTTTGGCTTTCAATAGCTTGGTTTCACATTATTAAGAGGAGTTCCATGACCTGATATTGCAGATGAAACTTCAACTCCCATACCCTTGACTTTGCTCTTTTAGAGTCTTTCAACCCATAAGTCAGAGGGGCAGCTGTGCCAGCTACTTATATCCACATTATTTTACCACGTTTGTTTCTGTGGTTTCCCTTGTTTTGGCCTTAGATTCATACTTCACTAATATGCACACTCATCTTTCAAGAGAGACTAGATTGGATCAATCTTCCCAACCTTAGCCCAATTTATTGATTATAGTATGCATATCACTCAAATTAATAAGATCACAAAGTCTTCAAATTATTCATCTAGTAATGGCATCAATCAATCTCAAAATAATTAGCTTTCAACAGTTGTCAAGAGCGGCTTCAGATACAATTGGAACCTTTAAGTGCATGTTTCTGTCATCAGCCACTTAGTCTTAGTCTTCTACTTCTTTAGCAACTTCCTATCCTACTTGGGTTCTAGTTCTAATTATCAATCTAACCATGTGTCATAGAATTCAATCCTACAAGATGATTTAATCTGTGGCTTATCCATTCTATCATAAACTGGTATTAGATAAAGCAATCAAAAATTCAAGTAAGAGATATAATTGAGAAAGACTGAAAGAAAAATATATACAAGAGAAAAGAGTTTTAGATACTCCCCTGTGAAAATGTCAGCACTTCATGACTTATGCATTTCCAGATGGGCCTGTATCATTGTTTGGATCTTTAGGTGGTGCTGAGGGTGGCTTCTTCAAGTCTGACACCAGGGTGGCTAGGATATCCACCAGCCTTGTATTATTCTGCTGCTCCTGCATCCTGAGCTCCATATCCCTTTCTCTTTCCTGTCTTCTTTCTTCCAATTCTTCTCTCCTTAATCTCTCAAACCTTTCCATCTCTTCTCTTCTCAGCCTTTCTTGCCTTTCCCATTCTTCCTTCCTTATCTTCTCTTGCCTTTCTATCTCATCTTTCCTGAGTTTTTCTTCAGTTTGTATCCTGGCATGTTCAAGCTCAATCCTTTTATGCTCCATCTCCCTTTGTATATGCTTGTCCTCTGACATAGTTTTTACTACCATTTCCATGGACTGTGCAAAGCTCTGGATTGAAGTACTCATGTTCTGAGATTCATCCACTGACACTGTATTCCTCAACGGCTGTCTTGGAAGTTGAGTTGGTGCAGAGATATCTTCGAGCTCTTCATCTTTAGGAATAGCATTTAATGCAGGAGATTGCTTACTATCTGAGATTGCCTCGTTAGTGATCTCGCGCGCTGTATTTGTGGATCGCTCGTTAGTGGTCCTACTATCTTTGTGATCGCCTCGTTAGTGGTCCTGCTATCTTTGAGACTGCCTCGTTAGTGGTCTCCCATTGTTTGGACTGCCTCGTTAGTGGTCCCTAATGCCGAAACGGCAGTTGTGCACATGGCCTGCCAAAATCGGCAGTGGGAAATACGCGGCCTGCCCGAGTGGTAGTGAAACCGGTTTGAAAGGCCTGTCAAATGACAGTCGATATACACGCCTGTCAAATTGACTGGTAGATATACATGGCTCGCCAAAACGGCAGTCAATACTGATATGGCTGCGGCCACGCCGGGTTCACCGGCTATCTGGTTACGACATTTGAGATTGCCCTCGTTAGTGATCTCCCCTGTGTGGTGTCCTCTTCTTAGTTTACGGGATAAAAATATAAAAGACTTGCGGTGAGCGTTTAATTATGCTTAAATCCTATTTACCATGTTTTTAAATTATGCATTTAAATAATGTCCTTAAATTATGCTTTTAAAATTACGTTTTTAATTAAGTCCTTTAATTTTTTGTACTCTCGTCTTGAATAAATAATCATGTTTCCGCTGCAAGTAAGATTACGAATTGTTAATATTTAAATTTGAGCCTGAGTAAAAGTATAAGTTTTAAATTAATTAAATAATCTTTTTAAAACCCCTTTATCGTTACGTTAGGAAGTAACTTACTCAGTATTTTATATACTGATAAAACCTGTTGTTTATTTTTCCATTACAGAGTACGGAGCATGATCATGCATCGGGGGATTACTTCGGACATTTAGTTATTCATTTTACATGACTTGCATACGGGCTTGTTGACCCGAGTTTTGGCCATGTCGACCCATATTTAAATTTCCGCTGCAAATATTTATTTTTATCATGTATGGATGATACTACATTATTATTTTTAAGTGATTCCGGACTTACTTTTAAGACTTTTTCCAAACACCTATAGCCTTGCATCTCTTTAGCAAGCTCGGAGAAACCGTGTCTTGCTAGGGAGGTGCGGGCGGTAACACTCGGCCTGGGTTATCAAATCCGGGGTGTTACAATTCGGTACAATGATAACTTTTTACCGAACAGATGAAAAACAAGTATAGATTTCCTGGGCAATTTTAATGAATTTAGCATAGTTCCATCTTGCAACTATAACTCAAATTCACAACAACACCGTTTATTTTTGACAAATGAAACTAAGTAATACCAGACTATATGCAATCCCCACTCTCCGCACACCCAGTTCTCTAATCTATTTCACAATGCATAACATCATAACGTAGCTCTGATACCACTCTGTAACGTCCCAAAAATTTAAACCAAATTTCCGCAACGTTACCCGCCGTACTACACCACCTAAATTGTTGGCCAATCAACTTAGGCTTAGTAATACGAAGCTGGGTACCTGTAAAATCACAACATAAACTCCAAGAGACTCCATAACATAGTAACATAACAACCATATCCGGGAGACACTCCCTGAATCCACATAATAAGTCAAATAAATTCAGACTCCATAGCACATACTCTAAGTCTTCGTAGAAGACTGAGACTTCACTTATTTAATATACGGTATAAGTCACAATACATAAGTCTGAGAACAACACATTACATAGATCACTCCTCCCCGGATGTCCCACCGTGCCCAACATCTGCCTCAGGGGAATCTATAAAATAAACAAGCAGGGAGTCAGTACGGGTACTGAGAAAGGGAAAAAATAATGGAGGACGGGGATTACATCAACCATAGCAAAAGTATAAAACAATATTAACTGTTAATATAAGTAAAGGAAATGCAAACCATTACACCGACCATACCGATGCTTCAACCACTGTAATCACAAAATATTATGATATGATGAAGTGAATGATGTGACCTATATATCTGTCTATCCTAAATGCAACATATAAAATTTCTAACGCGTTTCCTAACAACCATGGTCACAGTCATCATTGGCGAGAGGACACCATCCTCTCCCATCACGATGAACTTCCCGTCAACATCGCCCCCGCCGCGGACGAACGGCCTACGCAGGGCCAATAACACAAGTGAGGGAGCCGGATAGTCTACACAGACCAGAGCGGCATCCAGCGGGTACAGGCACATGGTACACGCCCAATTTTCAAACGTGCAACTCGCATAACACCTGACCCGGGATATCAGCTGAATATCCCGTCACGGTCAAACCAAATAAGGGAATAAATCCCAACACATACAGGGAATAAATCCCAAACCATACACTGAATAAAATCTAAAAGAACTATATACATCTGACTGAGGTTTGCCACGCCTCTCATAATGGCAAGCATTACATAACTCGGGCAACCTACTTCCAATTTTAAAGCATAATAGTTTAACGCGAGACTTATAAATTTTTCTCGGTTCTTATCTCGTAAGTTCCAACATCTCCAAACATCATTTAACCTACATCGAGGAAGGAAAATAATTATACGTATGAACGAAACATAAAATTCGAGGGAAGACAATGGCTTCTAAAAATTCAGCTGGATTTTTGTCCTAGGCAAGGCTATCTACGCCAAAATGGAAAGTTTGCGTAAGTAAACACCAACACTGAAAAGAAAGAAAATTGCACAGGTTGGCGTCGGCTAGGCCACCGACGCCAAGAAGAGCCCCCTGGCGTAAGTCTATGCCCGGGCTGAAAGGGGAGAAAAATTCTCCTCTGCTTGGCGTCGACTAGGCCAGCGACACCAAGACTAACTCCCTGGCGTCAATTTACGCCAGGGCTGACTGTCCAAAAATTGTCTTTCCCAGGATTGCTACCATTGTACGAATTTAAGCATTATCTTATCCCCTGCCTGAATTATGTGCTTCCCAAGCTCCCAATTTGGTCTCCTCAAGCTCTCCCAACTCCACCTTCAAATGCCACTATACAATTCAACATGCATCAAAGTCAAGTGTAAGATTCACATATCCTCTTCAATTCAACATGACTTTTTTTTTTCCAAATTTTCAGATTAACTCTCCCACTCAACTTCAAAATCAAGTGTAAAACTTACCCAACATCATGTATGAAGTAGAATTATAAAGATTCAACCAATTCCAAACTTCCGAAGCCAATTTCTACAAGAACAAGAAGATTCCCTAAATTCAAGCTTCAAACATGATTATAACTTCAAATGGAGAAAGAACAAGGATGGAATAACCTTACCACAACCACTATTAAGCTCTAATTCTTCAATCTTCCAAACTCCCTAGCTCAATTTCACCTCTTGGTTCAAACCCATTTTCTTCCTCCTCCTTCTTGTAGCTCTCGGTGGAAAGAGATGATTTTTGGCTTGATTGGAGACTTCTCCCTTACTTAACCGATGCCACATGTCCTGCTGGGCTGGCCAGATTCTTGGGCCGGTTATGGGCTTTTATTACTCCTTGCTAACTCCCTACTTCTACTAACTAGTTTATGGCCCAAGCTCTTCTACACTTCTTCTTGTTTGGGCCATTTTATTTATTGGTAAGCTCTTGCTTAATCCACCAATAATTTAAAGTTAGTAAATATTAATTGTAACTAATAAATCAATTTACCAATTAATTACCCGGGATGTTACACAAAGTATTAATTATGTAATTAAGATGGATTAATTCAAGATACCGCAAGAAATGCTCTTTACAATTAAATTTATTTGTGACATAAAAAATGCAAAGTAGATACGTGATGTAGGTGATGGTAAAGCTGGTATTGATTACGAAGAACTATAATCAGATATGACATTTCCAGATAATATTCTTTTAAACTCTATAGGTGATCCTATAACAGCAATTCTTTAGAGTATATATACAAATATAAACCACACCACTTCAAATCCAGGCATTTATAAAGATAGTGCTATACTAGATCAATGATTATATCATGAAACGTATGTCCACAAATGAAAATATATATCTCATATCTAACAATATGTGTCAAGAAAATGAAATCATAGATAATGACGATGAAATATTTTCACCGGAATATCTAAATACGATAAAGTGTTCTGAAGTATCGAATCATGAAATAAAGTTGAAGGAGACTGTATAGTTATGCTTTTTAGGAATATAGATCTATCAAATCAATTATGCAACGGAAGCTGGTTGATAGTAACCAAGATGCAGAACTATATAGTTGAATATAAATTAATTTTAGAAAACCATGAAAGTATAAAATTCTTGATTGGCAAAATGATTTGAGCATTTCTTGTGCCACAAATAAACAAAAGTATTTCTTAGTGATTTGAGAATTTGTTAAATCAAGATACCACAAGAAATGTTCTTTACAACTAGATATAACCAAATTCCTCCATTCGATTTTAGAGGAGAAAGTTACCACTACAGTTTGTTTTGTCATGATTATAAACAAAAGTAAATGCCAATCTTTAAAGAATGTTGGACTATATCTTCCAAAAACAGTTTTAAGCCATAAACAATTATATGTTGCATTATTTCGTATTACCAGCAAGAGGGGACTCAAGTATTAATATGTACTTAAGATGTATTAACTCAAGATACAACAAAAAATGTTGTTTACAATGAAATTTTTCAACAAATTTGTGAGAGAAACATTCATATTATTTAAATTTCAAATTAAATAAAAATATTAGTTTTAATATTTATTTTTATTGATCAGTGAGGTTACTATCGGACAAGCCACAGATGCCAAAGAAGGCGGTATAATATGATTACTATGGTTTTAAACATAATATAATTACATTATCATATACACTCTCTTTTTCTGGGTAAGCCAATTCAATGGCCGGAGAAAATACAAACACCATACAGAAGTACAAAAGAAAGAAACTAAAAGAAAATAACACAAAGGAAGAGACTAAAAAAAGAAAAAGACATTAAAGGAAAACAACAACATCAATAAGAAACTAGGCTAACAAACACCCAAGGCGTCTGCAGTAAGGCCTCCCAAGACGAAATCCGGCGGGAATGCCCAAGTGGTAAAGAACCTCTCATTCGAATCACCATCCTTAGCGAGACGATATGTCACCCTATTTCTTTGCGGCTCAAACAAGAAGGTCATCTCCGGCTGAGAATAACCCAAATTTAGATAGAAGGCCCGAGACTTAACAAAATTAACTACAATGTCCGGGTCAATACGCTATATAACATCGTTCAAACCCCCCTAGACAATTTACCTATGGCACCACCAATATTCCACGATATCAATTTAAAATTTTTGAAATCCATAAAAAAAACATATATGGTGAGAGAGAGGATAGGGTAAGAAAGCTACCGCTCCGTTTACATCGCAATAGCCCTGTGTGGGGGTTCTTCACTCGGCACTTCTGTGCAGTAAGCCTCTTGAGGCGCAATGTTTTCCTTCATCCGTTCTTGCTCTTGATCGGTCATGACCGGATTCATTCTAATGAATTTGTAGCTGCGAAAGATACACTGACTTCACCAGAAGAAGCCCTTTGGCGTTTAAACAAAATCGGGTTGTCATTCAATAGGGACTTGCAGCCTTTTGGATGGGCCTTGGCATTAGCGGACTTTCTCATTTGGAACAGAATAGCCCTGTTAGACTAGGCAGTAATAAGAGTAGGCCTTTTAACTAGGGAAAGGGTATCAGTAAGCAGAGGCCGTTGGGCCTTGTTCTGTTGGGCCTTACCATTAGCTGGCTGTAATACCGATTTCACAGCCTTAGCTTGGACTGAGAGATTACCTGCTTGGGCGATCTTAGACCTGGCTTTATTCTGCTTCTTTTTGGAGACTTTGATCCACTCTCCTGAATCCGGTTGTGTTGGGACCAGGTAAGGGACCACGTGCTTTTTGACATTGGTTGAGGTACTTGCCTCAGTAATCTCACCAGCTTTAGTGTTGGACTCGTGATTTGCCCAAGAGGAGTAGGGGTCAATTCCTTTCTCCCCATTCACAGTTGCAGCCTTCTCAGTTACCAAATGATTGAATCCCTTATGATCAACTTCTTTGTCACATATCTCCATATTGTCTTTACTTGTGCAAATATGAGGAAACTCTGACCACCCCCTTTTACTTGATTTAGCAACTCATCCTTAACCCTAACAGGCTCCAGCATCTTCGTTACCTTCTTCACCGGCCGGTTGGAACAACCATGGGCTATGGCTTGAATGTCCATAACATTGACAGTTAGAGCAGAGAAGGTGGAGGCCCTCATAGGAGGCCACCTTATGCCATCTTCCTCCAATTAATACACTCGAAACGACTGGACACTCAAATCCATCTCCACACAAACCCTAGCATAATTGCCTCCATTCACACCTTTAGTCATCGTGTCAACCCGGATGAGAGTGCCTAGCACCGCTGCCATTTTGTGGAGTAAGAGCTCATCAAAGTATTTAAAGCGAAGCCCTGGGAAGCGAGCCCAAACCAAGGTTTTTTTGGGTGTCTCCTCATCCACAATTAAGTTTGGCCTCCATGGACAAACCGTGAGATAGCTATCGAAAAGCATCCAAGGGCCTCCACTGAGGACTCTAGACCTGTCCAGTTCTCTATCAAATTTGACTAGAAAGAAACCTACACCCATTTCTATCATCTCAAACCGATCCTTGATATTATATAATCTAGAGAGCCTGTCGAGCATGGCCATGTATCCCACCTTCTTGCCCAAGACAGAGACAATAAAGCCATTTTATAGGGGAAACCGCCTGGCGCCGGTTTAACCGAATTTTTAAATTTATTTTTTAATTAACAAAAAAGATTTTAAAAAAATAAAGGTTCACGGTCCAACTATTTGATCAGTGAACCATCCAAATCGGTTACGGACCCGAACTGCCGGTAATGCCCGATTCACGATTACGATTCCTCTCCAAGAAGGGAACCGCCCAACCGCCGGTTCAAACTTGAACAGGCGGTCCGGTAGAACTGGCTATTCTAGTTTTAGGTTTATCAAAAACTTAAAATTTTACTAGAGGTAGTGGAGATGTGCTGGGGGAGCAACATCAGCTTGTTAGAGCAAGGGCAAGGCCGCAACTGCAGTGGAGATGAGCAACGTTAACTTGTGGGTGACCGCACGAGGAGCCTACATATAGAATTATATTTTTAAAAAATTATAAATATATACAATATGAAATGTAATATATCTCTACTTATATAAGTGTGACTTGTGTGTATTGAATTACCTTTTTACCCTTCTGGTTCAAAAATATTACCCAAAAATGTTTTTCCACGTTTTCCCCTCCTTTTGTCCCTTCCCGCTGTCCATCGCCATCTCCTTTTCTGGAGCTCTCAAATCCTAATTTGTTGTCCAAAAGCCTCCATCGATTAGAGCTCCACTTGCCTTCCTTTGCGGATCCCGCCGTACTGTTATCTTCAGTGTTGCACCTTCGTCGGAACCGCGACTCCCGCGCCAACCATGTCTTCTTGCGACAAACAGCAACACACCCTATATATATAACACATATAGTATACGTTCGCACCTCATAAATTGCATACACATAATCCTCACTCAGCAGTTGATGAAGGAAAACTTGTATTTTAGTGGCCGGCCCAACGGGACATTGGTCTCATTTAGGGTTGGAAATTGGTCAGGCTTGGCCTTGAACGGCCTAGGCCTTTTTAATTTTGGGAAGGCCTGAGCAGGCCTATAGCCTTTAATAGGCCTTGTTTATAGGCCTAAGTCTGACCTTTTTATTTAAATAGGCCAGCTTTAAGCTTTTTAGAAATCTATTTAAGCTTATTTAAATATTAAATAAATAATAAATAAATATATTAATAAATTATAGAAAATTTTTATACAAAGTTAAACAGACCGGGCTTATAGGCGAAATAGGCTTTTTTATGAGGACGGGCCTAGGCCTATTTAGATAAAAAGGCTTTTGAGATTATCCGAGCCTAGACTCTTCCATAAAAAAGCCAGGCCAGGCCAGGCTGTAGGCCCCTGTCGGGGGCCTGGTTTATTCCCACCCTTAGACTTCCATTGCCACCATTTCGCTTTAACCAGCTCTTTCCAGTGCTTGTTGATAGAATATTGTCCGTATCCTTGAGCTTCATGTTGCACTCTACATATTTTTTGGAAAGAGTTCGAACGAGTAAATGGTGTCGCCAGGTTCATTCATGAGGGCGAGAAAAGCTGGATCATTTCTTCAAAAAATATTTGTATAGATGAACTCTTAGACCCAATGCATTGAATCCATCTTTGTGTCGCAATTTCTTTTAAAATAATAAGAATGGTTGTACTATTAATGTTTGTTTAATCTCCGACTGAATCGAAAAACACGTTAAGGTTTATGCCAATGCAAGTGCATTACATAAGAATACTTGCACAATTATGCGTCAAATCATAAAACTCAAACAAGTTGCAAAACCACAAAGAAACACCAAAAAACAACAAAACCACCAAAAAAATGCGTATATGAGCTTGACAAGATAAAAAGTCATCAATCATATTTTCCTAAAACTAGAATGACAGGTTCACACTTATGGTTCCCGTTTGGAGTCCGATTGAACTGGCCTTTCTAGTTTTAGAATTATCAAAAACTAAAAATTTTACTGGAGCAGAGACGTGCTGGTGGAGCAACATAAGCTTTTGGAGTGAGTGCAAGGCGGCGGCTACAACGGGAAGGAGCAATGTTACCTAGTGGGCGACGATACGAGGGACCTATATATATATAATTATATCTAAATTTTCCATTAAATATGTTATATAGAATATAATATATATACATATATAGTATACATTCGTACCTTACAAATTGCAAACCAATAATCCTCACTCTACAATTGATAAAAAAGGAAAACTTGTATTTTAGTGGGGGGCCTATCGCGAGCTTGGCCGCATTGTCACTCATTCGCTTCAAGAAGCTCTTTCCAGTGAGAGAATATTGTCGTATCCTTGAGTTTCATGTAGCACTCTACACATTTTCTCCAACCGTAGAGTTTGGACGAGCACGTTGGTGCCGCTGGGTTTGCTGATGAGGGTGAAAATTTCTTCCAAAATATGTCTCTAGACAAACTCTTACATCTTAGGCATTGAATCCATCTATGTGTACCAATTTTTTTCAAACAATAAAAACGATTGAACAAATATTGTTTATTGAATCTCCAATGGAATTTGGCAAACACGTTAAGATCCATGTTACTACAAGTGGATTACATAAGAATACTAGTAGAATTATACATCAAAGCATAAAAATGAAACAAGTAACAACCACAAAAACACTGCATACATGCTCTGCCAAGATAAAAAGTCCTCATTCGCATTTTCCTAAAACTAGAATGGTCAGTTCACGATAACGGTTAATCTTTTAGAGTGGAACCACCATACCGTCGGTTCAAACTGGGACCAACGGCCTGGTTGAACCGGCCATTTTAGTGCTAGGTTTATCAAAAACTTAAAATTTTACTGAAGTCGACGGAGATGTATTGGTGGAACAACATCACTTTTTGGAGCGAGGGTCGGCTGCATTGGGGAGGAGCATCGTTAGCTTATGGGCGATGGTACGAGGAGCTTACATATATAGAATGGCCGGTCTATGATTATGGTTCCTCTTTTGAAGGGGAACCTCCGATAACCAGAACCAGCAGTTTGTTGAACCTGCCATTTTAGTTTTAGGTTTATCAAAAACTAAAAATATTACTGGAGACGGCGGAGATGTGTTGGTGGAGCAACATCACCTTTTGGAGAGAGGGCAAGGCAGCAGTTGCAGCGATCAAAAGCAACGTTAGCTTGTGAGTCACTGTACCAGGAGCATACATATCTATAATTGTATTTAAGTTATTCTTAAATATATTAAATATGGAATATAATATATTTTATATATATGTGTGTGTAACTCTTAGCTACAGTGGTAGCTCTTAGGAACAGTGTCGGATCCTCCCGACCCATGCCCGCCCTGGTTCCGCCTCCCAAAGTTAAACGTGCTTACTTTAGATTCATTTTATTTTTGGTGGCCTCTTGAGAAGTTTCTTATGATGTGCTTGAGTGAGGTAAAGTGCACGGTAATGAACTTATGTGGATTGTGGTATCAACCTTCACTTTTGAGCCGAAAATATCTAGAGTAAGACATTATTTTTCCGATGGATTGAACTAGACAGGGGTGGATTGAGGCTATGGGCGGTGGATGTCAGTGGAGTAGTGGGGAGGAGGCAGGGCTGATTTTCCGATGAAGGATCGGGAGACCAAGGGAAACGGAAGGAAGAGGGGAGAAGCGATGAAGAAGGTGAAAGAGATGAGGAAAAAGGGAAAATATATGTGAGAAGGGAAAGAAAATAATAAAATAGAAAAATAAAACCTAGAGAGAAGTGAGAGCACCACTCTTTAAAAAAAAAGGAAAAGAAAAAAAAAAGAAAAGCTCTTCATTTTTATTTATGTTAATGAAACATGTTCGGGTTACCTTGCTAAACTGGGAAGAAGGTCCCCCAAATGCGAACATTCAGAGGAACTTAAAATTATATGTAAACATGGCCTGCCAATACGCCTATACCTCATAGCTAATAAAAATATACTATCTATCTATATGGAGTATAAAAATAATATCCCTTATGAACAGTAACATACTCTTATGAACAAGAACCTATCAATTCTCTATCACAAAAATCCATTTATGAACAGTAACCTACCTATTTCCCCAATATTCAATTTCTGCACGCAATCCAATACACATGTCTAATGATAAATAACTCATCAATAACTCAAAATGTGTACAAGAAAAAATTCTAAAAATTTGAATCTAACAAGATCCCACTTGACTACGTTTTTTCTTATATGGATGTTGTATAAGCATTAGTCAAAGTTGAATAATAAAAAGTAACAAAAGTCAATTCTTTTTCACTAAAAAATGAAGAATTATTTTTTAAAAAAACATAGTGCACTTTGAAAATATAGGAGAACCAAATTTGAGCGAAATTCACGTTAGATAATTTAATTTTATATAATACTACCAAATAAAAGATGTAACAAAAACTTTATGGGTTGATAGTTGAATAATAAACAGTAGCAAAAAATCAATCCCTTTTCACTATAAAAAAGAAGGAATTAAAAAAAGAAACATAATGCACTTTCAAAATATAGGAGAACCAAATTCAAGTGAAATTCACATATTGATATTATATTCATTAATGAATAGCAAATTATAGTTAAAGAATATATTGTAAATTATTAATAAGTACTTTACATATTGATATTATATTCATTAATGAATAGCAAATACTTGTATTAGATAAATTAACTAAATTAGATAAATTGCAATACGACAATAAGTTAATGAAACTATGATCATATTAATTTTTCAATGGATTCATATACAAAAGTGTTTCTTATATTTTTCTAATTTAATTTGGAAAAATCTGTATCTTTATGAAATTTCTAATATCTCAATGCTTTAGGGTGTGAATCATAATCAATAATCAATTATCGAGTACAATACGATTTCACTACTTTCTTTGTCGATGTATGACGTTAGAGCCGTGAGTAAAAATGTTTTTATCTTCACTTTTTCATTTTATTGTCCTTTCAACTATTGTTTGTAGTATAAGTATTTTTTAAGATACTAAATTGTAATATATAAATATTGGTAATGACATATGTTGGTCGATTTCTATGCAATATATAGACGTACTCATATAATGCTGAAAATAGTTTAAACAAGTTGGGGAATGTAATCGACATAATAAAATTGAACAATTTTATTTGTTAAATTGGATAATTTTATTCATATTGTCCATAATTTCCGCTCATTGGGCGGGAAAATGCTAGTTGCAACAATAATAGCACGGACTATATTCAAATCAAATAGCAAATTTAATGAAACCCAGCTAAATTTAAGCAATCCTTTTCCTAAAGTGATCCAGAAGACTAAGGCACAAACCATCACTATTATCCATCAAAATATTAATTCCCGCCAAAATATGAGGACGGCGAAATATCACTAGCCACTAGATAATAAAATCAAGAATAAAAAATACATCATATCTCGCCATTGTCTTGGAGCAAAATGAAGAGTTTTATTCAGATCAACACAAAATATAATGGCCTCAGTTTACAGATGTACAAAAATGCAATAAGCATTCCAAATTTATATAAAATTATATTGTCCTCCAAGAGAATAATGGAAGCAGAAAACATATCATTTGCAGTGTATGACAAATTGAAACATACCAATCAACCCAATCAAAGAATTTGTATCCGTTTTTTTTTCTTTTTTTTTTACTTCTTCCCTCAAACTACAATCTGAGATCTCATACACAAATAAGTAGTAGTTTTTTTGTTTTTTTTTTTTTTTTGCTTTCCCCTTTTCTTCTTGGAGATGGGACCAATGAAAATGAAATAACATCACTCGTCAAAACAAATACGATTGCCAACAAATTGATGCATGGTATGGAAGATGTATTGAAAGAATCATAAGGAAGGCATAGAGCTGGGAATATAGTTGCCGAGCAAACAGAAAGTCAGAAATGTAGGCCAAACGGAACCTTTGTTTGGATGCCGTTTTCTAGAACAAATCGACTTTCCTCTTGTACATATCCTGCTTCCATTTCGGCATCTTGTAGAAAACTTCTTTTGTCATTCCCAGCACAGCCTTGAATTCCTCATCAGAGAGATAGGCCTGAAAATATCCGTAGAAGAAAAGTATCAGTTTTATTATGGTAGATAGGATGGAAGCATGCTTAATGATGTAGAAACAGACCTCTCTTCGCTTGTAATCAATACCCTTAACAGGGTCGTCGGATTTTGCCTTCAACTGGTCATAGGTGAATGTGGCGAGTATGCTGTCTGAGCCGTTTTCATCCTGGGGACTTTCTGGCTTAGGTCCTGATCCATCATTTTCTGGAGTAGGAGGCTCGGGTATCACAGACTCGTGGGACTTGGGAGTAAGTTTAAATTCTTCTGTCTCAGAAGCATCGTCACCTTTTGCAGAAGCTGACATGACATTTCAAAAATAAGGATGAGTCGAGCATTGGCAATACATCTAAACATGATCTTTCCTAAAACATGTTTCTAATTACAGTCAGTGATTCAAATATGGGTTTGGCTCTAGTCAAGAGGCACAGAGGGCACCTGAAAGGATGGAAGGGCAAATTGTCATTGATAAAGAATACCTGGAGGGCTGAATTCGGAACGTGAACTTCTACTTGCTCGAACAGGAGAGACATCAGGTGAATTCTTTTCAGCAGTTAAAACGGATGACAAAGCAGCCACTGCAGCTGCCCTCTGTGACCCTTGGCCTTTCCCTACTGGTCGCACGCTAGAAGCAGCCTTTGGAGATGAAGATGAGTTGAATGCAGAGTTCAAAGCAGCCAAAGCTGAAGCTCGTTGAGTCGGTCCACCATTTGAACCATTGGATCTGTCCTGTATTGCAGAAAGGTTAAAACAAGCCGAGTTAATGCCAACCAATTTGTGAACCCTGAACAATGAACAGCAACAATTAACAAAGCGAAATACCCCTGCTGTGGAGTGTTTATCACAAATAAAGAAGAAAATGTTCCAATTGGAAAAATATTCATACAGATACATTTAATATAATTCAAGTAGAAGTTGAATGGAAATGCCAATATGCATTTGACGCTATTAAAAATGTTTACCTCTGCTGCATGACCATGGCCAGCACCAAATAGTAGCAGTACTTTCTTCTGGAATGAGTTTCCATATGCCTGTTCACCAGCATTTGGGATATTTATTATGATGTATCCAAGAACCCATTAAACAGCCAAGTAGGACATGCTAAAGGTTAGAAGGAATGGATAACATATCCCAATATTCATATCAGAAACATCACATCAACAATCTATAACAGAAGAATATTTGCATCATACACTAGCTTTTGCTGGATCCCACGTAAAATATGTGGTAAAGAAGCCAGGCTCGTTTCCTTCTGCAACTCTGTATAATGGAACTTGCGGTGACAACCCTTCCAATGCAGCAGCTACTTCGATGTATTTCTGTTAAGCAGCAAGGGGTCGGAGTAAAGATGGATGACACAATAGAAAAACAAAAAACAGCTTCAGGCCTTCAGCAATTAAAAATTTTAAGTTGCAGGTACCTGTCCAATTTCAAAAGCAATTTGCTTCTCTTTCAAGTCCACTGACTGGCCAACCCAAACAGATACTTCAGCATGGGTGTCAAGAATCAACATATCCTCCGTTAAAAGGTCATCTTGAGAGAAGTTGTATATTTCTTCCACCTGGTGTGGAAATCAAAATTAGCAACTACATATTTAAAGGGCGTACAAGTAACTTTCTAGCTGAAATTTACCTCAAATTTTCCTGTGAGGTCATGTGGCAACATATTCATCAAAAGAGTAAGCCAAAAATTAGAACATTGAGGATTTCAAAGCATTCAAATAAAGTAAATTTTAAAATGAATAGTGAGAAACAAATTAACAAAATTGCTACCTTTATTGAATGAGTAAGCAAACAAGTGTGGATCTCTCACAACCTCAGAAGACACCTTTTTATTCGGATAAATTAATTTTCCGCCAAGAGCAAACCAAAAAGACGAGCTCTCAGTTCCTTCTTTTGTGTGTTTGATGGGCGAGCCCGGCTGAGGTCACAATGACACAGAAAGATGAAGTTCTCAGTTAGAAAAGAAGGTGCATGATACAGATGAGATAGACCTTTAAACAAGCAAAATTATCGAGTTAGAATATATAAAGTTGTACCTTCAGAAATTCTGCAACTTTGGCTACTAACTGCTGCTGTTCATGGGTGCCCTGATTACCGTGCCAACTGAAAACTGTATTTCCAGATTGCAGCAGAAAGCAATCATATGTATTCAATGATGTTGCCACCTATGAATGTTGAAATACAAACAAATCTTGTCTTAGTGAATGTAACTATACCAAGCATGAAATAGTTAAACATTGGACTAAAGAAAGCTGCAAGCCTAGAAGTCTAGAACCCATGAAATAATGCTAATTTTCTTGCACAAATAAGTTAAAATCTGACTCAAGCCAGGAGTCATTTTCCCATCATCTGTTTTGGCCCTCTGTTAATGTCCCACATCGGTTATATGTTGGGTTATCCCCCTGTTTATATGGACATGGGTCACTCTATCTACTACCAATTGGTTTTAGGTTGAAGCCCTAGGTCCATCTTCTTTCTAACATGGTATTAGAGCAAATGATTAAATTTAAAGAAATCATTATTGCACCATTGAAGAAGAAATCCCTTAGAAGTTAAACTATCAACAACCAAATGAAATTAAATTTAAAAATAAAAACTAAAAAAGCAAAAAAAAAAATCTAATGTTTGAGAGAATGTACAGAGATAATTGGTTGTGGTTCTTGGGGAAGAACCAGGAAAAACATTTCCCAAACGCTATAATCTCAAGTCCGTCAAGTCACAAAAAATACCCAAGTTATTGATCACAAACCCAATATTAAATTTTGTCCTTACACTCCTGGCTCCTGAGAATGAATATTCAACAATTTATTAAATGCATTGAATGTTCAAAGGAGCTTCAAGTTGATACCGAATTATACAAAACAACCACCTGGGAAAATAGAAACATACCTACGCATGATACAGAATAAAATACTCCCTCGATCCAGCTTATATTGGCCCCTTTCTTTTGGGCACATAATTCAATGCATTTGTTTAACGGTTAATATCTCAAAATGTATACAAGTAAAAATTATATAAAATATGTATTTTAAAACTATGCGATTAGACGAATCTAACAAGACCCAACGTTACTAGATTTTTTTTATTATATACTTGTATAAAAGTAAGTCAAAATTAAACGCTGAATAGAGTTGAAAAGTCAAAGGGCCCAAAGTAAAGTGGACGGAGGGAGTAATGATTAAAGAGAATCACTAAAAATGTTATAAGTGTGACCCATCCAAATATCCAATGCATTTGGATTTGGAGAGTATAAAACACGGACAAAACAGAATTCAAGAGAAAACATGCTTGAAGACTTACAGCATCTACTTGAACAGTTTTATTGTTATGTGGAGAGGTTCCAGATACACGAATGAGTGCCACACTGTCGGGTGTGTATGTTTCATCATTCAAACCTTTGTCAGCTACATAATTCTTGTAACCAGAGCTGAGTCCACCCTAGTTAAACAATTGAAGATGTTTAGATAAATGATCCACAACCAGTTTCTTTGATTAAAATGAGTATTTAAATAAAAATAAAACAAAAAGCCAAAGCATAACTTTCTCACGTAGTCACGTTAAGTATTCCTTTCCCTTTTCATACCTTAAGGATCACCATAGGCTGAAATATTGCTACAAACTGTGGCGACTCTTTTCCTTGATATATTCGACCCTGGGGGTAAAACAAGTCAAAAGATAATATATTCATAATGAACTATTGCTCCAAGAGTGGGCATCCTCATACCAGCACTGGCCTTCCCTTCAAAGAGTTATACATTGTGGTGGCCATTTTAGCAGCCATCTCTTGATCCTCCTGAAATTCGGAAACACAATTTCTAGGTCACTTCATTATTAACATATGAACAACCAAAACTAACACATGCATCAGATTTTTCTGGACCAATAAATCAAAATAGAAAGTTCATAGCATGAAACAAGCAAACTTGAACTTATAAGCCAATTTGCCTCACATACTGATTATTAATTCTTAGAGCTGGAGGTTATGTAATGTAAATCAAACTCAGTAACAATGAAATCACAAGAAAACAGTATACTGAATCATTGAAATTACACCATGGTAATCAAACACCACAGATATTAGAGGAGGGTCTAAGACCAGTTGTAATTTAGTCAACAAACCAAAATTTTACAGTATCCAACATAATGACCAAATTAACAAGCATTTGGTATGACAGCATGTTGGTTCCATGTCCAATATAGCTAGCAACAATTTGTATTACCTCAACACTGTCTTTTCCAATCCAATAGCACAAGTAAAAATCTTCTTTTCGCTCGTGAGAATGGTATGTATAGAGTACGATATAGCAATCACCACTGTAGAATTTACCAATATCTTCATGAGGCATTGGAGTTTTGACACTACCATTGATGCGCCAAACCTGGATCAAACATTATAATGTTCCATATGATTCAATGCTAGAAAACATATACCCATTCAAAACCAGAGGCACCAAAAAATCCCGACAGAAATCAGACCTCTATCTTTCCACCTCCTTCAAGCAAAGGAGGAACTTCCTCAACAACAGGGGCACTTTTACTTTGTCCCTTCATACCAGCACCTTGCTGCTTCAAGAGAGCTGCAAAGATTCAGAACAATTACATTACTATGCATGTTTAGAACACATTAGCATGAAACTCAGAACTGATAAATACCTGCCACTTTCCCCCTTCCCTCCTCGGCAACAGGAGCTGATCCAGATGGCCAAGAATCAAACTTTGATTTAAATGAATGAGTTTCATACCCTTGAATTAACCGGGCTATATGAGTTGACTTGGGTTTATTTTGGCTAGCCAGGAATTCCTAAAATGTCATTTGGATGTAAGTGACTTGCTAAAGTATGGAACAGAGAACTTAGGCTGATTGAATTTCACCTCTGCTGCTTGCATCGCAGCTTTTCTATCATCGACTTGAGTTACCCGTCCCACCCAAACAAATACCTCTGCTCCACAATCCAACAAATAGCATTTGTTATTCTCCAGGATCGATTTAACAAGTTCACCATCCTCCTTTGTAACCTGACCCTCAGCAATACTACCAAAGAAAAAAGGGCAGTACAAAATTGTTACTTGATTGAGTTAATATTCCAGCAACAGGATAGTCAATTGCATGGAAAATGAGTAAACTATTATCAATATGTCACAATAATTTTCCTCATTATATAGGTAACTGCAATCTTTTTGGTGACAAAAGGAGCAAGGGCAAACGCCATGGAAGGAAAACACACGTGCAAACAACGACCTCGCATTTTTGAATTTATCTTATTTACTTTTTCAACTCAGGGCTATTTGAAATGGAATTGCATTCCACTCAGCAGACTTAATATTTAACAGATCATTGTTACAATCTCAAGACTCTATGACAATTCAAACTTTATAAAAATATATTGAAAATATATAATACAGTTACACGTTTCCACACTCTCCATATCAAATAGAATTATCAGTAGTACTACGTATGTAACATAGAAAAAGATAGAGAAGATAAGTACTTGTAAAGTTGGGGTGAAGTCTTCTCTAGAACAATATCATCTTCAGTCAAAACCTTTTTACCAATTGGGGCAAACCCCCCAAAGAGAACCCAGAATTCACCAGAATCTGTCTCAGCTTGTAGTTTACCATCATCTACGTTGGAATGAAATTTATGCAAAATCAAAAATAAATCAAGAGTTAAGGAAACAAATCCAAACATATAAAGCCAGATGCATATACTGCAGGTCTTAGAAATTTTACTCACCAACAATGGCAACATCACATGTCCCATCATGATACTTTTCCTTCAAAAACTGAATCACTTCCAATGCTTTGGCTCGTTCTTGAATATTGGAGTTTGCTCCATTAAATTGGTAGATTTTTGTTTTAGTGTCAAGAATAAAGACATCATCATGATTCAGCGAGGACCGTGTAAAAGGGACCTTCATGGAAAGGGGGCACGAACAGTTTAATACCCACATATGATGATTCACTAAATTTAAATTATTTAAATGCTCACAAATATTGTAATACTTGTGTCGTATTTGAGAAAAATCCAGACCTGCTTCAATTTTACTACTCTTTTCCCTTTGCAAGTATACAACCGGGTTTCAAATTCGTCTTCTTCTGGTGTTTTAAATCCAGAAGCAACACCACCTTCCAGTGGTATGATGCATGGCTTAAAATACGACAAGAATTTATCAGACTCATGTCCCTGTAGTTCTCTGTACTGAACAGCACGTCCACCAAGCATGGCATCAAGTTCAACAGTTTTTATAGCAGCGGTCCCAGCTTCATCCTACCAAAAGTTTGCAGAAATTCAGATATAAAAGTAGACACCAACAATAAATCCTAAAGGACCCAAACATATCCGAATCAGAATTCAGATAATTACCTGGCTAGTGTCCTTTCCAAGCCAGAAGTGTATATCATATAGATAAGAGCCTCCTTTAACAGAAGTTGTCTACATGAAATAAGTAGTTCAATCAAGTTCAAAACACAATATGCCAGTACCCATTTGCTCTACTTTTTCAAAAATAAACTGATACCTCCAAAAACTTTAACAAATTATGTTAGAGACTAAGGTAAAGGGCAGATCGGCGCACCTGAAGAACAATATATGAATCTCCGGAGTAGAATTTACCATAATCAGATTTTGGCAAGGGGACTGGCTGGAAGTTTTCTATCCTCCAGATGTCAGTACCACTGTAAAAGTGTTAAGTCCACTTGGGAAAATAGGTGCAATGAGAACAAGAACAGCACAGTTGCAAAAATCAAAATAAGAATAAAAGTGCATTTACAACTTAAAAGACATTGCTATTTCATCAGTTAATAAGTTCTGATTCCATATGAAAGGATACACCCTCTGACCCGCCCCCTGAAAAGCAGGCTCCAGAACTTTCGCCGAGCTAGACATTGCACAATAACCTTCTAAATGTTGAAATGGGAAATTGGATTTTCCAAACTCCTAATGACTGACTTTAAATTTCACTGCCTACACAAACCTACAATCACATGTTACACATATGTTAGAAGGGCAGAATTGCATTACAGATCGAATGTATCCACTAAGAAGATTAGGGAAATACAGAGACAGAAATGCATAAAATAATTGGATAGAAATAAGATGGTATGATGGAAGAATGGACAAGCTAATTTGCACACTTGAACAGTTAGTTTCGACTGGCAATAAGTTCGATTTTCTCTTATTCAATGGTAGACAAAGAAACCAAAATCAAGGCACCTAGCGTGGATATTTGCATGCCATTGTGATATATCTGAAAGCCAAACAAGTAAAACCACTTATGTCAGGACAGAGCTAACCAGCCCCATCGTCATTAGGTATGAGAACTGATTTCAATTACTTAATTTTACAGATACCAAATACCACAAAGGAAATGCTTTATCAGCTTGCAAAATAATTCATTATTTCTGGTAGAGGTTTCAGGTTTGAATGATGTAAACTTCCAGCGCAATCCACATGGTACATTTCTCCAAGTTTCCAACAAGCAGGTTCAACATTTCAAGGTATATTGGCTGCCCAACTGAAAATTTACTGGGATTCAGAATTGTGTAACAATGACAAGTCAACAATAACCAATGTAATAGCCACAAGCACACAGAGAAAGCACGAAACGGACTGTATCCTCCAATTCCACCTTTGCAGTATTATTTCAGGACACAATAATACCTCTAACCATGCTAAAAGAAAATATACCGAATTCAAGAGAATTTTATGCTTTCAAGAGAACTAATACAGGGAATATTCTTTTGTTGGGTCATTACGAGCGATATTGTTGAAACCGATCATACGCGCCAAAATTCTGGATGGAAACATTTCCGGGAGTTTCATAACCTTCGTAAACAAAAATGACTCAATATATGACATTATGTGGATAAAACCTTCGAAAGTTTCTCCAACATATGTTCCAGCATTCTCCAAATTAGGACATCATGAAGAAATTTCTTGATAAAACCATCTTTAAATCGAAACGAATGAATAAGAAGAAAAAAAAAAAAAAAAGTTAAAATAAACCATGATTATATACTCGGGCATACAAAATAAATCAAAATTCGAAAGAAAAAAAGACAAATAGCGATTAATCAATATAAGCAATGATCATTACTTTTTACAAATACGAAGCGTTTTCAAGATCAATGCTCGACAAATTAATTAATAGTACAATTTAGGGGTAATCAAACAAAACTCGTTTCAGATCAACACCACAAAATGCATCCAATAATCCTGCAATTCAAGATCATGAACGTAACCATCCATACCAGAATTACAAGAAAAAGCGATCCAAAACACAGGAACAATCAATACATACCTTAAAAGGGATCTCTTGAATTCTATCAGTTTCTTCAAAATTCATGGAGAGAGGGAATTTCAAAAGAGAGGAAGATATTTTGGGATGATGAAGAAAAAGCTTGCAGGCTGGCAAATGAAAAAAGGGAGACTCCATAAAGAGGAAAAAAGAAAAAACACAATACTCCTAATTTATTTATTTATAAATTAATTAAAGGAAAAAAATTAAATGAGAAGTAAATAATTACTACATATATATCCTATAATTCTGGGAAGTTTATAATCCATAAATAATTAATTAATTGTTTTCCCACTTTTATAAAATTTCCAACTTTTGCCTGCCTTTTAGGTGCTTTTGAGAATTTTCCTGAAAAAATTAAAAAAAGAAAAAAGAAAAGGAATTGAAATAAAATTATTTTTTTTGGGAATTTAGCTCAATGGTCAAATCTCCTAACAATCTCAGGTTGGAGGTTCAAAGCATCTGGCTCCTTATCCATCTTCGTTATTCCTTTGTTATTTGTGTGACGTAGGCTTCCACCACTCATTTTCTAATTTGTATAGGTTGTTCAGCAGAAGAAAAAAAAAGTATATATAATTTTTTTCTTTTTTAGAAACCAAACAAAATTTCATTATTAAATGGGTGTTATGATAAGTGATATGAATTAAATTATTTGATTATTGCGTTTGCAAAACCTAAATAATCAAAGGTATAATATAAAAGTAAATTGGCAATAATATCAAATTGTATGACTGAATAACCAATCTTATGATAATAAAATTAAAAATGTCATGTACAACAAGATTGTTGACAATAAAAGATAGAAGGCTGCGTATAACTTGCAAACAGAAGAGAACCAAAATCAACAATACAGTTACGGTACAATTTCGGTTAAAGAGTAAAGTTCGAACTCCCTCCATATTTGAACGAATTTTAAATAAAGCTTGAGTTCGATTTGAGTTAATTATAAATGAGTCGAGCTTGATTTTTCAAATATATCTTTTTAAAAATTATTTAGAAAATTATTAAAATAAAATAATACTAATAATCTTTCCCACGAGCTTAAACCAGTCAGGAGTACTCAAACTCGCTTATTTTACGAGTATTAAACTAAGCTCGAGCTCGCTCGTTACGTACATGAACGAGCTAGGCTTGAGTTTTTATAAGGCGAGTCAAGTCAAGCTGAGATAAGCTGAGCTCGAGCCTACTCGTTTATTTCAACAGTTATAGTTCAAATAAACATAGGTTTTTAATTGGTAGGCAAAGGCATGAGCATTCTAGTTTGATTGTTCATGTATCTGTCCTGAAATCAAGTCGGATTAAGGACAAGCTTAAAAAAGAAGGTTATTTGTGAGTTTATTTTTGCAATATTACACTTACACATTGCAATCTACATTTTGAAATTTCTTGTAGAATTATCAAAACTCAAGATCCTATTCTTTTCATGTATGTGGGCTGCTGAGGCCCGGAGGCGCAACGGAGGTCTTCCTCTTCCTAATGGCATCCCTTGCTCCTAGATGGATGGCTTTCTTTACCATTTGTGTTGTCATTGGAGCAGTGTGTATTGTTGAGTCGTGTGTTTTGACAGAAGTTTAAAACCGATGATCGAACCTACTCGATGGAACCACCTCTGCTGCAGTGTGCTCAAAGTTTGAAATATGGAGAGTTTTGTAGAGATCTAGCTGGCAATTTTCTCAATGGCTCTTTTCTGATAAGAGATGATATAGACTAACTTTTTCTTGCAGGGAATTCCTGTCAAATCAGAAATATAGCTGTTACACTCAACCGAGAAAATCCCCAACAGCTCTTTTTCAAATTTGTCTATTTTTGAAATCTGTCTGTTGGGATTTTTGTCTAAAAGAGTTTTTCAGAAGAGTTGAAGACAGAGATTCATTTTATCAACTATCTAACATACAGAAAAACTCTCTCAAGCTCCAAGTGTTCATCTTGAGTTGAAAGATCTTCGATTGGCAGCCTCTTGTTCAAAGATATTGATTTGTTGCTGCTAAATCGAAGTGCCTTGGACACGTCTCAGTAAGGATGGTGTTCAGAACCCTTTAAGTGATCTGGTAATACACTTAAAAGGGAAAGTCCAAGGCTTTATCAGAAGACCACTCTTCAAAGATCATATCTTCTCAAATTGGAGGGAGTCCTTCACAGGTTTCATCAAGGGGAACTCAAAGCAGGGAAGCTTTGGGAGTTGAAGTAGAAGGGAATTTTCTACACCAAAGGCTAGAGGTTTTTGGTCATTACAACTGTCCACTTGGAGTTCGGAGTGAAGGCATCTTTCATATTTTGCTCATGTGTGTGGTTGTAAACCATAGTTGAAACACATAGTAAAATATCCTCCTAGATTGGTATCCCCCAGACGTAGGCCAAAGGCCGAACTGGGTCAACAACTTCTTGTGTCTTATTTATTCTTTATGCTTGTTGATTATTTGTTTTTTATTCCTCTGTGCATGATTACTGGTTTACTCTGGTTTTGTTAATCATTGTGTTCACTTTGTTAGATTGAACTCACTCTATTGAACCTCTGCATAAAGAATATATCTTGCTGGATCCGTGCACCCAGCAAGTGGTATCAGAGCCACACTCTTTCAAGAGAGATCCAAATAGCAAGATGAGTCAAGGATGGTCATTCAACATGCCCCCACTGCTCGATGGGACAAACTTTTCCTACTCGAAGAACAAGATGTGCTCCTTTTTTATGTCAGTCGATGATAGGGCTTGGGATGCAGTGCTCACAAACTATGAACCCCCTTCGGACTGTTGATGGCGTTGCCAAGCCTAAAGACAAAAAGAAATGGACTGCAGGGGATAGGATCAACTGTAATATGAACTCCAAGGCACTCCATGCTATCTTCAGTGCAGTGACCGAGCACCAATATAGCTTGATCTCTACCTGCACCACTGTTTATGAAGCATGGGAGATACTGGTAAACACTCATGAAGGTCCGGCTCCTGTTAGAAATTCTAAAATCATTTCAATTGAAGCACAATTTCATAAACTTGTCATGTATGGGCATGAGTCTATCAATAGTTATTTTAATAGAATCCGTACTCTAACCAACCAGGCTCAACAGCTTGGTAAGACCTACTCCTCCCAGAAGATAGTTCGTAAAATTATAGGTACTCTCCCTGATAGATTCAATGCCAAAATTGCTGTTCTTGAATTACAAGAAAACTATGCCACCATAGCCATTGATGAACTAATGGGGATCTTACAGTCATGGGAGATGGACCACTGCAAAAAATTTAAAGGGAAGTCTGTGGCTTTCAAGGTGGAGTCCAAATCTCAGATTGAACCTTCTGCTGAAGAGTCGAGTTCAGATGATAATGCTAATGAGGACTTGGTCAAGCTCTCAAAACGCATTGCCATAAGAGGTTCAAAAAATATGTGAAGAAGAATGGATAATGCTCTTCAATGAATAGACCAGAAAGGAGGAAGAGTGATAGAAATGAAAAGAAACAATCCAAAGATTTTGATGATCCACGTGGCCCCAGTGATGATGAGTGTTCCAGGTCAAGTGACAGTGAAGATGGATATGAAGTTGCATTTAACACTTGGGACTCAGATTCTGAGTCAGATTCTGAATCGGACAACATTGGTAACCTTCCTATTTATATCACTTATGTAAATTGTCAAAATGGTTCTTCTTCTAATTCTGACAGGAAAGGAGACGAGAGTTTCGAAGCACTCAGTGATCAATATAATGAGACATATACCAAGTTGGAAGATAAGGAAGAAGAATTCAAGGATCTCAAAGTGAAATTTTTTGCTCAAAGGGAAGAGTTAACAGATGCCTGCAATGAAAGAGATAAGTTGAGCAATCTTGTACACATCTTGGAGCCAAGTTCAGTGGAGTTGTCCAACAAAAGAGACGAACTTGATAAAGAGGTTCATGAGCTCGCAGTTGCTAATGAAGGACTTACAGAGCAGGTCACTGTCATGTTCAATCAGAAGACTGAACTCGAGGAACAGGTGACCGCACTCACTGAACAGGTTCAAGTGTTGAATGCCAAAGTAACCAGTGATGAAGAATTGATCGGCAAGCTCAACAAAGGCAAAGGAACTCTTGATGAAATAATTTCTGCTAGAAACTCTCACGGCGACAGACTTGGTATTGGCTATGATCGAGGGAGCTCCAGTTCGAATCAAAGGCAGTTTGTCAAAGATGGATACCTTACTGATGAACTTCCAATGAGGAGTAATAAAGAGATCATTAAACAAGCTAGAGAACCAAGGAGGAGGACCAGATGCACACTTCCACCTCTCATACCCTTGGAATGTGAGTATTGTCACAACTATGGTCACAAAGGTGAAGCTTGTCACACCCTTGCCAGAGATGCCCTTTCTAGAAGACCTGTTGTATGTACAAGCTCTATGTTGACATAGTCATATTTTGTAAAGAGCTTATTCATTTTGGGAAATATAAACGGTGGTTGGGTAAATGGGATGCATTTATATTTCCTGTATTCTTGTTTAGTTCATCATCGGTTGTATTTGTATGCTGGCTCGCTTCCTGTCAAAAAGGGGGATATTGTTGAGTCGTGTGTTTTGACAGAAGTTCAAAACCGATGATCAACCTGCTCGATGGAACCACCTCTGCTGCAGTGTGCTCAAAGTTTGAAATACGGAGAGTTTTGCAGAGATCCGATGGCAATGTTCTCAATGGCTCTTTTATGATAAGGGAGGATATAGACTAACTTTTTCTTGCAGGGAACTCCTGTCAAATCAGAAATATAGTTGTTACACTCAACCAAGAAAATCCCTGATAACTCATTTTCAAATTTCTCTTTTTGAAATCTGTTTGCTGGGATTTTCGTTTAAAAGAGTTTTTCATAAGAGTTGAAGACAGAGATTCATTTTATCAACTATCTAGCATACAGAAAAACTCTCTCAAGCTCCAAGTGTTCATCTTGAGTTGAAAGATCTTCGATTGGAAGCCTCTTGTTCAAAGATATCGATTTGTTGCTGCTAAATTGAAGTGCCTTGGACACGTCTCAGTAAGGATGGTGTTCAGAACCCTTTAATCTGGTAATACACTTAAAAGGGAAAGTCCAAGGCTTTATCAGAAGACCACTCTTCAAAGATCATATCTTCTCAAATTGGAGGGAGTGCTTCACAGGTTTCTTCAAGGGGAACTCAAAGCAGGGAAGCTTTGGAAGTTGAAGTAGAAGGGAATTTTCTACACTAAAGGCTGGAGGTTTTTTGTCATTACAACTGTCCACTTGGAGTTCGGAGTGAAGGCATCTTTCATATTTTGCTCATGTGTGTGGTTGTAAACCATAGTTGAAACACATAGTAAAATATCCTCCTGGATTGGTATCCCCCAGACGTAGGCCGAAGGCCGAACTGGGTCAAAAACTTCTTGTGTCTCATTTATTCTTTATGCTTGTTAATTATTTGTTCTTTATTCCGCTGTGCATGATTACTGGTTTACTTTAGTTTTGTTAATCATTGTGTTCACTGTGTTAGATTGAACTCACTCTACTGAACCTCTGCATAAAGAATATATCTTGCTGGATCTGTGGACCCAACATGTATTGGGTGCTATTTTGGACGGTTTGGAGGGGTCGGAACACATCAAGCATTAGAGGTGATAGTGTACTGCGGTTCAATCTGCTCGTTTCTTGGGTGCTTCGTTTGATAGGGTATACAACAGCCCACCCTCGTCAGATTGCACTTAGACTTGTAAATTGGAATCGATGAAATTTGGTTGGGATCATTAATTCTCCATGTTGATGGGAGTTCCCTCATGAATCCGGAACTTGTAGGCTTTGGTGGAGTTATCTCTTTTTGGAATGGACAATGGTTTGGTAGTTTTTCTAGTTTCATTGGAAAAGCTCCATGCCATTTGGCAGGGTATGCTTGAACTAAATCGACTCAGAGTGGTGACTGCATCGTGCATGTCTGACTCACAAGAGGCATTGCACCTTATTGGACCCAAGGAAGGAGTTTGAACTAATCTAATTGAATAGACAAATTTTGGAGAATGTTGTACTAAAAGTATTTAACGGTGTGGCTTGGGCTCTCACACACCTTTGCCGACATATAGGTGTTAATGTTTAAAAAAAAGTGTTGAACTGTTTAGGATTGATGAATGAAGTTACTTAAAATTGCATTTGTGGAAACACATTTTTAGTGTTTATATTTAGCATCGTGTGTATATATAAAAATATGTTGTATTATTCTCCCCCTTCAATCCAATTCAAAATTCCACAATTTTCTTCTACTCTCTTTGTTTACTTATGGACCATTAATTATAAATAGCTAATTTATCAAACATTTTAATTATAAATTGATTATTTAAATTTAAAGAAAATAAAAATTGTGGGGATGAGGATTTAGCAGGTCAAGTCTCCTGACTCTCAATGTTTAAGTTGGGGGTTCGATTCTCCACCCAGCCCCCTATCCCTCCCTCTTGTCCCTTTATAATTGTGTGGCATAAGCTCCCACCATTACTTTCCCTAGCCTGTTAAGAAAAAAAAAATTATTCTGATACTTTCGTAATCCATTTTTTATTTTATGCCAGTTTTGTTAGAAAAATTAATTAATGTAATGAAAATGAAAATTTAGATGAGACCTGGAATTCCTCTGAATACGAGTTTAAATAGCCATTTAATTTGGACTTGAGTTTAAAACTAATTCTTTGATTATTGCGTTAACACAGATAATTGTGTTTGTAAAAAGTGCAAGCCAAACAAGATTATTTAATTATTTTAGTATTTTGCAAACGTAATACTACTTTGAAAAAGGCATATCCAAACAGGCTTTGTGTCACTTCTCATAAGCCACTTACTTGTGTCCATATTTGTAATATTAATATACTTCCTTCGAATAATGTTAACGTTTGCATAGTAAATACTATTCATTAAGTAATTTTGATTCGATTTTTTCACACAGTTATATAAAGATATAAAACATAGTCAAGTGAGATCTTATTAGATTTGTCTAATAATATTAAAGTTTTATAATTTTTTATTTTATAAAATTTGAGATATTACTCTTTAAAAATATATAATGGATTGCGTGAAAATATGGAATGTTAAAATTTTTTCAATAAGGAGGGAGTACTTATGTTTAGGGGTGGGAATAGGTCAGGCTACCCGACAGGGGCCTACGGCCTAGTCTATCGAAGGCCAGGCCAGGCCAGGCTTTTTTTTATAAACAGGCCGGGCTCAGGCTATTTCGAAAGCCTATTTAGCTAAATAGGCCAAGACCAGGCTTTGTAAACAGCCTATTAGGCCTACCAGGCCGGCCTATCTATCATTATTATTAGTATGTTTATGTTTACTACATAGGAATGTGTAGTATTATATTATTTTTTGTAGAAGTAATTATTTATGTAGAAGTATTATTAATTTATTATTATTAGTGTGTTCTTAAAATATTTATAAGTTTTTTCTCGCATATAATACTTGTAGACTTGTAGATAACAACTTTCCCAAGTGCACAAATTCATGTCTTCAAATGTTATGATTACATCCGAACATATATAAAAAAATTTTAACTTAATTTTAAATAGGCTTAATCAGACTTTTAAAAGGCTTAAAAACCGGCCTATTTAAATAAAGAGGCCAGACTTAGGCCTATAAGGTAGGCCTATCAAAGGTAATAGGCCAGACTCGGGCCTTAAAAATTCGACGCAGGCCTAGGCCGTTCAAGCCAAGGCCTAGCCTATTTCCACCCTACTTATGTTATGACGAAGTAGTCTATAAAGAGAATACATATAAATAAAAATAAAAAGACACAAGCATATAGTACCACTACTATATGGAAGAGGACAACCACCTCGAAATAATGTAGTACACATTTTCCAATCATAATACTACATACTAATGGACAAGAGATACATGACGAAAGGGAGCATATGAGGAAGCCCCACCAACAGCTTGGCAAGGCCAACATCGCAGGTCCCTCGTTTTCAATAAACCATCCTATGCCTACTTTTGAATTGTCACAACTCACGCTCACACCCTTAAATCGATTTGCGAATTCGTACACATAAGACAGGTCAAAAGATGTCTGAAATTCATAACAAGAGAGGGACAGGCTCACAGCCCAACACATGCAGATTTTGCATTTCATTATTAGTATTAAATTAAAGTTCACAATTGTAGTCCTATCTAAATTCATAACCTTGCCACTTGAGACCACATTTTCATTCACAGTTGACAGCACATTGTTTTCAGCTTCAACAATCTGCACAAGATGATTGACTCTCCAATAGAAAATAATTTCGGTATTGAAAAGAATTTAACTACCAAAAATTTATTTAAAAGCCATTTCATAAAAATAGATTACAGTGGTTGACAAAAATTCCTTTTGATGTTTCAACCTTAATCCCCTGGGATTTCGAGTCAATGTCAACTGGGGTTATTTATTAGGGGGCAAACTACTGTGCCCTATTTGCAAACTTCTTTTCCACCCCTACCTCTAAAAAGTTAACTTTTATATCCGGATTGTGTGTACTTGGAGACCCATCCAAGCAAAAACGGCCGATCCAAGTGTGCTAGTTGTTTAAGGTAATTAAAGTTAATTAAGATAGCTTGGATAGGCCATTTGGAGGTTGGATAGGAGGCCCTATCTTAATTAAACTTAATTAAGTGGAAAATGGCTAATCA